>VDFB02307161.1:0-37481 GCA_007258455.2 Sequoia sempervirens | reverse complement strand
GAATCAGGGAGATGATAGACCATCGGAAAAGAAACCAGGGCGAGACCAAAAACCAAAGCCAAAAGCGACGAGAATGGAGCAAAATTAGGGGTCCCCATTTGAATGGGGCGATGTGTGAAAAAGGTCACAACATCTGGCATCCCCACGGGAAAGTGTTGAAAAACACTTTAAGAATTGAACCTTGATTAATCTTCCTCAAACCATCATACAGGAAACACTTACTCAAAAGGGGAGAAGAATCCGATATTGGATCAAAACACTTTCATCTAAAACCCTGTGAGTGTGTGCATTCGTTCCATCTCTAAACCAAATCGACTTCCGGAATCGGCCGTAGCAGGTTATATAAATATCTTAACTTCAAAAGCATCCTGGACATTGCCTCGCTGCCAGTCAGGCGTCCATAGCCCCGACGAGGTTGTCGCTACAATTCTCACGAATATTGCTCCACTACCGGTCGGGCGTCCATAGCCCCGGTGGAGTTACTCGTATGTTCCCAAAACCAATATTTCATGATATTTTTCTTTTCATTTTCTCATTTTCTCATTTCTTTCAAGCACATTTTCTTTTCCTCATTTGATTTCTTCCGTCAATTCCTCAATTGGCTGGTAGGCAATGAAGCCTCCAATGGGTTCGAGAATTGTAGTGGCGCTGAAGCAAGATGTAAGATTTTCACCTGCCAAAACCTTTCCCAAGAAACCAAAATGACTCAGAATGAAGGTAGGTAAGATTTTAAAGGCCTTTAGACTCGTGTGTTGAGACACAATAACGGATTAACCTCCCGAGACGAGTTCAATCTCTAACTGGATGATAACAAGAGGAAAACAAACCCTAGTCCTTTTCAAAAATTTATGCAAATTCCAGCGGAAAGAAACCACGTTGTGGGAGTTAAAACATCATCACCTCATCGCAACAGGAAACCCATAAATCCTTGCCCATTCCAAACCAAAACCACTTGAGCGGACGACTCAAGGGACGGAAACGCCAAACCAAAAACCCAAAGGGCAACAAACCAAAACCAAAACAAAGGAAAACGGGAAAGCAAATCTAATCTAACTATATTACAAGGTAGGCCCTCAGAGAGAACCTAGGGTTGGAAATAATGCTTGACGAATCTCCCATCATCTGGCAACGAGATATCCCCTCTTGTTCTTGTTCGTAACTTAAATGCATCATCTCCCAGGATCTCAGAATTTTGACCAGGGTCCAACCATGATTTGTCGATCCATCCGTTCATGACCCTTTGATGTATGGTGAAACTTCCCAGAGTTTCATCTCTTTTCTCTTCCAAGCGCGTCGGCTGGGAATACCTAGTTTGAACCCAATCTTCTTTCTTATTGACTTTTCCACATCCTTCTTCAAAAGTGACTTGTTGGATCATCTCTGTAACTTGCTCCAAGGCTATCTTACTCATGACACCTGTGTTCTCTGAATGGAAAGCCTCGTAGATGGGTAACGATAAGTCTCTGAAGGGGGCACCTTCCGTCTCTTGCTTTACATCTTTTAACATAAAATCTTTGAACGTCTCTTCATTCTCATTCCTACTCGAATCATTTTCAATCAACACTCCGGTGAAGGCAGGCGTATCTTCTGAAAACTCCTCCCCTTCCGAGCTTTGCAACGTGAGGACTTCTTTCTTAACAGGCTTGTACGTACCCAAATCAGTTTCCATGAATAAAACATCACTATTTTCACCACATTCTGTAATCATTAATTTGAGCCGTGGTGTACTTTCAATTTTTATCTGATTTGGAACTCCCTTCCAAGGCAACCACATGTGGGAGAAGTCAGTCGCAATGTATCCATTCAATTTTCTGGACCAATCTCTGCTCAATAGCATGCCATAACCATCTGGTATATCCACAACTGATATGTCGATGCGACTCTGAATTCTGGGATCCGCCGCTAGCTGCATATGAATACCATTTAATTCCCCTACAACTGGAACTTCAGTCTTATCCAGCTGAGTCACCTTCTTGTTGGTCTTGAGCGGGATTATACCTAACGCCTGACATACCTTCAAAGGCATGACATTACTTGATGCACCGGAGTCGATCAAACAATTATGCAATAGCCTTCCAAAAATTCTGACTGAAACCAGAAATGGGGCTGGCTCACCCTTCCCCTGATAAAATATGACAGGCTTCCTCTTTTCCTCTACTGAAGCATTCTTCTTTTCATCTTTTCTGTCCACTGAAATTTGATTGTCTTGAACAACCTGTCTCGGATTTTGCATTTGCTCTTGCTTTTGCTTCTGCTCCGCAGGAATATTGAACCGTTTCTTTTTATCTTCGATCCATGACTTTTCAGGAGCGTTCAAAGAACCTTGTACCATACCTATGAAGTTCTGAGGCTGTTGTGGAGCTTCCCAAGTGTCAAATGGTGCATGAGGCACTTCTTCTACCATATTTGCACTTTGCACAGGACGAGACTGTGTGTTCACAGGAGGATTCCTTGATGAACTAGATATTTCTTGGGAAGTATCCTTCACAATAGGCGTTTCATACACACTTTTCAGAATTGTATCTCTGACCTCTGAAATCTTCATTAGCTCATGTAAGGGGAGACTAACCTTCATCCTTTTGAATTCTTCTAGCACATAAGAGCCAAGTCTTTTCACGTCCTCTCTAGGAAGACTCTCCTTTTGTCCTTGCCCAACTTGATGAATTGGCTGCTGAATAACTTGTTGTCCTCCTCCGCCTTGCATCGCACTCTGCCTCCTGTACTCTGGAGAATCTCTTGGTAGACCTGGGTTATTGCTCGCGTTGGGGTGCGGCGGAGTTGTGAAATTATTAGGAGGTATTGATGATGTCAGTGGCTCTTTTTGGTGATAATTCCTCTGATACACTTTCGGAGCTTCACCCCTAGTAGTTTGAAGAGCTTGTACCTCCCCTCTTCCTTCCACCAAGACGCTGTTGTTGAGAGGCGGAAAAACATAACCATCCCTATAAAGAGACTCTTCTGGTGAAGTATATGTGGCATGGACTTCTGACGGTATTTGAAACTCTGGCATCCCCACGGGAGCGTTTGCTGAAGCTGATGGAAATTGTTGATTAACTGGTGGGAACGTGTAACTCTGGAATTCAGGCGAGGAATTGTAATCTTCTATTATCAACGCTTGATCATATCTAGGTGCTGGGACTAATTCATATCCTGTAATTGGAGGATTTTCTATGGCACCTGTATTCCCTGCTTCACCCTTGAGAATACCAGCCACAACTTGGAATTCATGACACTGAAGTTCAGAGTGCTGGTTCGTGTTATGTAACCTACACCATCCGGACGAGGCAGTTTCAGCCATATAAATTCTATCTGCAGGACGATTTTCATGAGGTGGTGGATTGTCCAATGGCGATGGGACACCTCCATTGTTGGGTCCTGTATTCCAGGACCTCTTCTGAAATCCTTGATTATTGTTCCTATACCCATAATTGTTTTCATGATTGTATCCTTGATGGGTATCCTGATGACTTGGAGGATTATGCTGATATCCTCGGTTAGCACCCTGGTGTGCCTGATAATTTCGCTGCATAGTTGGCGTCTGATTATTTTGATTCTTGAGGTGTGTCACCTCAGCCGACAGCCTCTTTACTTGTTCTATCAAATCTTTCATTTCATCTTTCTCCTCTGAAGTTTTCACTGGTGGCACTGTGTTTTGGAGATAAACAGGCTGTGTGACTTGCGTCTGGGACAAAGGCATCCCAGGATGGAGAACCAATTGACTTGATGGTGCTTGAACTTGATAAGCTGGCTGTGGAATTGCATTTAATGCCGGAACTTGTTGATTCCATGTTGAGCCGAACATTGGCATTTGATTGTTTGTTGTAGCCAGGCCGGTGTAGAGTACGGGCCCAGTTATATTCTGTCCTAAACCTTGACTTACTTCAACAGCTTTAGCGTAAGCTTGATTTATATTTGCTGGAGTGGGGTGAGATCTTACGAACATTGCAGTCAAAGGATCAAGTGCTGAATAGTAGCTTTCTCGAGCGTCATCAATGACATAAGGAGTGCGTAACCTATTGAGGGCCTTTTGGAATCTATTGTTGAATGCATGAATGGGCTCTTTGTCTTGTCTTCTCACTTCTGCAAATTGACGATAAAGCTCTACAGGGGTGGCTGGTATACCAAACTTTCCGATGAAGGCCTCCTTCATCTGCTCCCATGTCCTTATAGACCCCACTGGTAGGTGAATAAACCAAAAATGAGCCTCTTCTCCCAAAGAATATGGGAATAGGCGGCAAGCCACGTCTGCATATCCAATCTGCCTATTGCGTAGGTGACCTTCAAACATCTTGATATGGTCCTCGGCCGTGTAGTTAACATCATTGGCAATGAACTTAGGACAAAAATTTTCAGGATTCTTTGGCATCTCGTGGTAGTCTTGAAACTCTAGCGGAGATGGATTAGTAACCAACCATGTAGCACCGTTTGGGGCGGGTTGTCCTCCTTGCTGACCTCTTGGTTGACCTCCTGGTTGAGCCATTGCTTGAATTGGTAGTCGCCTTTGATACACAATCACTTGGGCTGGCTCTTGTACAATAGCTTGAACTTGTTTTGGCTGAGCAAACCTCGAAGCACTAGGTGGAGTTTTGAATAAACTTGGAATCTCTTCTCCGCCTTCTTGAACTTCTTCGTTTGATAAAAATTCTTCACTTGACTTGACTTCTTTGCTTGAATGAACTTCTTTCTTCTTCCTTGATCTCGTAGGTAGCTCTAACTCCACAAAATCTTTATATGAACTGGGCGTAAACCTCAAAATTCTCTTCAACTTGTCTGGTGAAAACGAACTGATACGATCCAGGATGTACTGCTTCTTTTAGTGGCTGCGCGCGAGATTCTTCAATCCTGAAAGAACACCATCTTGTCTCATGATAATCTTCTCCAATGGAGCTCTTTGTGTACTTCAAACCCTTTCTACTTCAACCCAACTGTATGCTGTAGCTGCTAATCGCCCTCCTTCTAGCGCCAATTCTGTTGATGTGCTAGGAGGAGAGGCAAGCATAAAATGAATGATAACCGAAGCAACGTGTTCTTTCCTCGTTCAGCCCTCCTTCTAGCGCCAATTCTGTTGATGTGCTAGGAGGAGAGGCAAGCATAAAATGAATGATAACCGAAGCAACGTGTTCTTTCCTCGTTCAGCCCTCCTTCTAAGCCAGATGCGATGAGCTGCTGGGAGGAGGCAAGCTTTATAAAATGAATGATAGCAGAAACAGCGTGTTCTTTCCTGGATTCAGCTAGCCCTCCTTCTAAGCGTAATTCTGTTGGCGTGTGGTTTTGAGACCGCACCAACCACGAGAATAAAGTTGCCAATGGCACCCTATTCTCTCTTGATCAAAGTATTGTCCATAGCTAAGATTGCGAGAAAGTTAGATGCGTTAGGCTCAAAGGTTCCTTGAGTCGCGAATAGGCTTCGGTTGGCTCGATGACATGCACAAGGTATGTTCAAGGGGACTTACACAATTGTTCGGCGGCTAACAACAAATAGTAGACTAAGGGCTTTTGTGTGATTCAAATGATTTGGCAGGTGAGCGCAAGTTTCCTAATTCTAACCGGAAATGAACTGAATTTAAAGGGGTGTAGGGCCTAAGGAGTTTATGTTATATTCTAAATGCAAGATATGTGGAGCTTCATTTCAATAGACTTCAACCGGATTTCACCTAGCCTCCGTCGGACAGCCTCAGTAAAATCGGTGCAATCTTCAAAGGGGATAGCGAAAGGTATTCAAGTTATAGTTTAACATACATACACCATCAGAACAACGCATATAAGCATGTAAACCACAACCGAAGTTAAACACAAAACAATCTCCAGTCGACCACGCAAGGCGGACTTATCATCAACAAGCCGCTAGTGGTATGGAATAAAGCGAAGCTATCTCAATAAAACACCACACATCGAAGTAAGCTACTTGCATGAATTTAATCTACTTGGATACGAAAGGAAGAAGAAACCTTGCTAGCATTTCATGACAAGACGAATTCCATCATCAATGAAAAGATCTATTATCATAAAATGTGTTACACAACAATCTCTTCAAAAGTTTTCAAAGGGAAAACTTTCTTTCTTCTCCAAATTATGCAAAATGCTCTACAATACCACTCTATCTAACTCTAATACTAATACTCTCTCAATGTCTATTCTGATTCTAACTTCTAATCTTCTAATGAGATTACAAATGAGGGGGACTCCCCCTTTTATAGCTAGCCAAGTCCCAAAAGACGGCTAGGGTTACAATCAATACAGTGGCCAGAATCATGCCACCTCAGCCCTAAATAATATTGCCCTAAAAACCGCCACAGAGGAGAGTGGGGTAATAAATGCGCCATAATGTCCACCATCATCCTTCTAGAAGATTCCATTGTAGACGCGTTCACACTGTTCTCGATTTTCTTTCTTGGCGTTGTCCTTTGGCTTCTTCCACTTGAGGGTCTTCATCTTCGTCACTTTGAGCCTTGAAAATGTTTCTTCAACACTTAGCCGTTTTTCTTGCAAACTTTCCTCCTTCGAGATTGAAACTTATCTTCATCGTGCTTCCACTTCAAGTCATCGTGCTCTGGCCTCAACATTTCTCCATCGCTTGATCTCGACGTTCCTCCTGCAAAACAAGCAAGGAGAAGAGTATTAAAACACTTCATGATATAAATTCAACTTACTCACCTCATTTTCATGCCTTGATCTCCAAGCGTTCATCGCCCACTTCGTGTTCAAATTCTTGCCTTAGACAAACTTCATCTTTGAGAAATTCATTTCACCTGCTGGAGCTCTGATAACCTCGATTTTATTCATTTCTGGCTCAAGTAAACTATCCTCACGAAGGATTGAAGCAAATTCACCTGAAGCGGTTTCTTTCAAATTCGCCGATGCGGAGGATCTCACATGAAAACACTTTCTTCATTTTGCCTTCCGAAGGTACTTAATTTCCCTTGGGAAATACATCAAGCACAGTGCCCGCCAAAATCTTCATCCCAAAGATTCACCGACAAAGAACGTGGAGACTGGCCAAATCAACTACTCATCCGATAATCATCAGTACCTAGAAGAAAATTTTCTCGAAAACGCGATGAATCCATGGGTACACAATGAACGGGTTCATTTAAATTTTAAAATTTTGAACCTTAGAAAAATATTATTCAATCAATTTAAATCCGTTCTTCGCGCTCGCTCACGAGAATTTTGCTCGACTTGGAAAATTTTATTCTGCCTTTGCCAACATCTTGACTTCATCAGCGGCCAAAATTCACTTTCGGACTTAGATTTTATCGCCTTCATCGCCGCCAGAGGCGTTTTTCCCCAAGGAAAGAAATATCGCGCCTTAGAAAAATTTTAAATCACTTTGAAAATTTTGCCTTAGGAAATTTTATATCCAGCTCGATCAATTTTGCCTGTGAAAAATACCAACTTCACTCAGAAAATTTTTTTATGAAGGCGCCTAGCATATTTTATTTTTCTAGCCATCTTGGATTTTATTTCACACTTGGGAAAATATTCATTTGAAGTCCCAACGCCTTAGAGAAATTTTTAACACTTAGGCAATATTTCACTTTCTACTTGAGGCGCCTAGCACTTGCCATTTCATTCCCACCACCTTCAAATATTTTCTAACACATACCACGCCCTCAACGCCTTAGGAAAAATCTCCAACACCTATAACCTTAGGCGCATATCACACTTTGAGAGGGAATTTTAAAATCACGCCTTAGAAATATTTCTAACGCTTTCTCCACTCTAGAGCATAACACTTGATGAAGAAAAGCGTCTAGCACATCACCTTTTACCGCCTTGGAATATTTTTTTGAAATCAGTTTCACCTCACTTACCCGGCTTGCATTTACCTTTACCATCCCCTAGCAGGCATTTAGGCATGTATCTTGGATGACTCTTCGGCTTCGTTTTTGTCTTCACATGGCATGATTTGAGCATTTGCCTGAGGAGGATGGGCTTTGACTTGTTGACTCACTTGCATTTTGGGCGCATTTCCACCTATGTGCAGGATGAAACATGTTGACTTGTTGACCTCTTTGGGCGCATTTGCACATGCATGAAGGATGGCGCATTTAGGGGGTGGTGGAGGATATCTTTCATGCCTTAGAAATTTTTGCTATCAACCTTGAGCTGGGCGCATTTTGCTATAGGAGCAGGATGATATTCGTTGACCTCTTTGACTTTTTATCACCTTTGGGCGCATTTTGTATAGGCTGCAGGACGAGTTTTATACTTAGAAACTTTTCCAACATGAGAGCTTGAGCTGGGCGCATTTTGCCATGGTGGAGGATGAGAATCTTTTGACTTGTTGACCTTTTCTCTCCTTTTGGGCGCATTTCACCCCAGCTGCAGGATGGGCGCATTTGGAGGGGTGAGGAGGACAAGCTTAAGACTTAGAAAAATTTCCAACTCTCATGCCTCAAGTTGGGCGCATTTTGGCCTGGCTACTGGATAAAAATCATTGACTTCTCTTTGACTTTTGTACCTTGGGCGCATTTTGCCCCCTGAGCAGGATGAACGCCATACTTTGAAATTTTATGCCTCTTCATCAATCTGGGTGCATTTTGCCAGGCCTGCTGGACGAAACTCCAGACTTAGACAAATTTTCATCATCCTTCGCCAGTATCGTGCCCTGCTATTTATAGTAAGTCTTCTCAATTTTGCGCCTCTGAAGCCCGGATCAACCTGAAATTTTGAACGTAGCATTCTCACCACTTTATCAACTTGTCGACACTGCCACTTTTAGTCACCCTGCTATTTATAGCCTGTTTCTGAAGGTGACTTACTATAAATAGTAAGCTCATGTTTCTGATGGCTCCCAAGCTCCGATCGAGTTGAAATTTGGATGAGGCGCTCCTCACCACGTGACTGATGGCGACAGCGGCGTAATGCAGCGTTTACTATTTTTAGCATGTTTCCAATTTGACTTACTATAAATGGTAAAGTGCTCCGTTTGACTGAAATTTCACCGGCGGATGCTTTGGGGCGGTCAGCGATGGTTTTACATCGGATTTTGAAGATTTTGACTTTTGATGCCTATTTTTTAGGCTCGAGAGAATTTGAAACCCTAATTTGCATTGCATCGTATCAAAAAGATCTGTTTGCTCTGCGTTTACCGTGACGCTGCGGTAGGCTCATTGAATCTGAGCTGGCCGGGTGGCGTGGCGCGCAAAAAAGCAGAGTTCCTTCTTGAGGTGGGAATCCTGGTTCATGTCACACCATCGTGAAGCTCTCGAGAAAACCATCGGGAATCACCTAACATGCAAAAGAGCCTCGACATCACCAGACCTAAAATAGCACCGGAGAAATTTTGAATCGCGAAAGTGATCATCTGCGGCTTGCATGTTATATAAATTAAAGGTCTCGAAAAACCGAGAAGAATGTCGGACATGCAAAGAAAAACTCGCATGGATGCGGTGTGGATTGTGGGACTGCTAAAATAGTAAGTTGTCTGTTTTCGCTCAAATTTTGCACGCAGGCAGCCTGATACGCTCTGAATGCAGTGTGACTATCGGAATCTCAAAAATGCTAACAAATTGCCCTGAATTCCACACTTACTAAAACTAGTAAGTACCTCAGAATCTGATGAAAATTTCTTGGGAAGCACAACGTATCTTGACAGGCGTTGAAATTTTCCAATTTATTCGCGTTAGACCTTGGGTGACCGGAAAGAATCAAACCCTAATTTTACAGGACATGAGAATTTTGCATTTTAAAAACCAGCGGTCGAGAGTAGACCATCGAGGAAAAGAGAAGAGCCAGTGAAGACCAAAAACCAAAGCCAAAAGCGTGGGCAGAATGGAGCAAAATTAGGGGTCCCCATCTTGAATGGGGCGATGTGTGAAAAGGTCACAACATCTGGCATCCCCACGGGAAAGTGTTGAAAAACACTTTAAGAATTGAACCTTGATTAATCTTCCTCAAACCATCATACAGGAAACACTTACTCAAAAGGGGAGAAGAATCCGATATTGGATCAAAACACTTTCATCTAAAACCCTGTGAGTGTGTGCATTCGTTCCATCTCTAAACCAAATCGACTTCCGGAATCGGCCGTGGCAGGTTATATAAATACCTTAACTTCAAAAGCATCCTGGACATTGCCCCGCTGCCAGTCAGGCGTCCATAGCCCCGACGAGGTTGTCGCTACAATTCTCACGAATATTGCTCCACTACCGGTCGGGCGTCCATAGCCCCGGTGGAGTTACTCGTATGTTCCCAAAACCAATATTTCATGATATTTTTCTTTTCATTTTCTCATTTTCTCATTTCTTTCAAGCACATTTTCTTAATTGGCTGGCAGGCAATGAAGCCTCCAATGGGTTTGAGAATTGTAGTGGCGCTGAAGCAAGATGTAAAATTTTCACCTGCCAAAACCTTTCCCAAGAAACCAAAATGACTCAGAATGAAGATAGGTAAGATTTTTAAGGTCTTTAGACTCATGTGTTAAGACACAATAGCGGGTTAATCTCCCGAGACGATTTCAATCTCTAACTGGATGATAACAAGAGGAAAACAAACCCTAGTCCTTTTCAAAAATATATGCAAATTCCAGTGAAAGGAAACCAGGTTGTGAGAGTGAAACCATCATCACCCATCGCAACGGGAAAACCCAGAAATCCTTGCCCATTCCAAACCAAAACCACTTGAGCGGACAACTCGAGGGACGGAAACGCCAAACCAAAAACCCAAAGGGCAACAAACCAAAACCAAAACAAAGGAAAACAGAAAAGCTAACGGAAAGCAAACAAACGGGAAAGCAAATCTAATCTAACTATATTACAAGGTAGGCTCTCAGAGAGAACCTAGGGTTGGAAATAATGCTTGAGGAATCTCCCATCATCTGGCAACGAGATATCCCCTCTTGTTCTTGTTCGTAACTTAAATGCATCATCTCCCAGGATCTCAGAATTTTGACCAGGGTCCAACCATGATTTGTCGATCCATCCGTTCATGACCCTTTGATGTATGGTGAAACTTCCCAGAGTTTCATCTCTTTTCTCTTCCAAGCGCGTCGGCTGGGAATACCTAGTTTGAACCCAATCTTCTTTCTTATGGACTTCTCCACATTCTTCTTCTAAAGTGACTTGTTGAATCATCTCTGGGACTTGTTCTGAGGAGGTCTTACCCATGGCACTTGTGTTCTCTGAATAGAAAGCTTCGTAAATGGGTAACGATAAGTCTCTGATGGGGGCACTTTCTGTTTCTTGCTCCACATCTTTTAACATAGAATCTCTGAACGTCCCTTCATTCTCATTCCTACTCGAATCATTTTCAATCAACACTCCGGTGAAGGCAGGCGTATCTTCTGAAAACTCCTCCCCTTCCGAGCTTTGCAACGTGAGGACTTCTTTCTTAACAAGCTTGTACGTACCCAAATCAGTTTCCATGAATAAAACATCACTATTTTCACCACATTCTGTAATCATTAATTTGAGCCGTGGTGTACTTTCAATTTTTATCTGATTTGGAACTCCCTTCCAAGGCAACCACGTGGGAGAAGTCAGTCGCAATGTATCCATTCAATTTTCTGGACCAATCTCTGCTCAATAGCATGCCATAACCATCTGGTATATCCACAACTGATATGTCGATGCGACTCTGAATTCTGGGATCCGCCGCTAGCTGCATATGAATACCATTTAATTCCCCTACAACTAGAACTTCAGTCTTATCCAGCTGAGTCACTTTCTTGTTGGTCTGGAGCGGAATTATACCCAATGCCTGACATACCTTCAAAGGCATGACATTACTTGATGCACCGGAGTCGATCAAACAATTATGCAATAGCCTTCCAAAAATTCTGACTGAAACCAGAAATGGGGCTGGCTCACCCTTCCCCTGATAAAATATGACTGGCTTCCTCTTTTCTTCTACTGAAGTTTGACTGTCTTGAACAACCTGTCTTGGATTCTGCATTTGCTCTTGTTTTTGCTTCTGCTCCGCAGGAATATTGAACCGTTTCTTTTTATCTTCAATCCATGACTTTTCAGGAACGTTTGAAGAACCTTGTACCACACCTACAAAATTTTGAGGTTGTTGCGGAGCTTCCCAAGTGTCAAATGGCGCGTGAGGCACTTCTTCTACCATATTCGTGTCCTGCGCTGAACGGGACTGTGTGACAACAGGGGGATTCCTTGATGAACTAGATATTTCTTGGGAAGTATCCTTCACAATGGGCGTTTCATATATACTTTTCAGAATTGTATCTCTGACCTCTGAAATCTTCATTAGCTCATGTAAGGGGAGACTAACCTTCATCCTTTTGAATTCTTCTAGCACATAAGAGCCAAGTCTTTTCACGTCCTCTCTAGGAAGACTCTCCTTTTGTCCTTGCCCAACTTGATGAATTGGCTGCTGAATAACTTGTTGTCCTCCTCCGCCTTGCATCGCACTCTGCCTCCTGTACTCTGGAGAATCTCTTGGTAGACCTGGGTTATTGCTCGCGTTGGGGTGCGGCGGAGTTGTGAAATTATTAGGAGGTATTGATGATGTCAGTGGCTCTTTTTGGTGATAATTCCTCTGATACACTTTCGGAGCTTCACCCCTAGTAGTTTGAAGAGCTTGTACCTCCCCTCTTCCTTCCACCAAGACGCTGTTGTTGAGAGGCGGAAAAACATAACCATCCCTATAAAGAGACTCTTCTGGTGAAGTATATGTGGCATGGACTTCTGATGGTATTTGAAATTCTGGCATCCCCACGGGAGCGTTTGCTGAAGCTGATGGAAATTGTTGATTAACTGGTGGGAACGTGTAACTCTGGAATTCAGGCGAGGAATTGTAATCTTCTATTATCAACGCTTGATCATATCTAGGTGCTGGGACTAATTCATATCCTGTAATTGGAAGGTTCTCTGTGGCCCTTGTACTACTTGTTTCACTCTTGAGAATACCAACCACCACTTGGAACTCGCGACACTGAAGTTCGGAGTGCTGGTTCGTGTTATGTAACCTACCCCATCCCGATGAGGCAGTTTCGGCCATATAAATTCTATCTGCAGGACGGTTTTCAGGAGGTGGCGGATTGTCCAATGGTGACGGAACAGCTCCATTGTTGGGTCCTGTATTCCAGGACCTCTTCTGAAATCCTTGATTATTGTTCCTATACCCATGACTGTTTTCATGACTATATCCTTGATGGGTATCTTGATGACTCTGAGGATTATGCTGATATCCTCGGTTAGCACCTTGGTGTGCCTGATAATTCCGTGGCATAGTTTGTGTCTGATTATTTTGATTCTTGAGGTGTGTCACCTCAGCCGACAGCCTCTTTACTTGTTCTATCAAATCTTTCATTTCATCTTTCTCCTCTGAAGTTTTCACTGGTGGCACTGTGTTTTGGAGATAAACAGGCTGTGTGACTTGTGTCTGGGACAAAGGCATCCCCGGATGGAGAACCAATTGACTTGATGGTGCTTGAACTTGATAAGCTGGCTGTGGAATTGCATTTAATGCCGGAACTTGTTGATTCCATGTTGAGCCGAACATTGGCATTTGATTGTTTGTCGTGGCCAGGCCGGTGTAGAGTACAGGCCCAGTTATATTTTGTCCTAAACCTTGACTTACTTCAACAGCTTTAGCGTAAGCTTGATTTATATTTGCTGGAGTGGGGTGAGATCTTATGAACATTGCAGTCAAAGGATCAAGTGCTGAATAGTAGCTTTCTCGAGCGTCATCAATGACATAAGGAGTGCGTAACCTATTGAGGGCCTTTTGGAATCTATTGTTGAATGCATGGATGGGCTCTTTGTCTTGTCTTCTCACTTCTGCAAATTGACGATAAAGTTCTACAGGGGTGGCAGGTATACCAAACTTTCCGATGAAGGCCTCCTTCATCTGCTCCCATGTTCTTATAGACCCCACTGGTAGGTGAATGAACCAAAAATGAGCCTCTTCTCCTAAAGAATATGGGAATAGGCGGCAAGCCACGTCTGCGTATCCAATCTGCCTATTGCGTAGGTGACCCTCAAACATCTTGATATGATCCTCGGCTGTGTAGTTAACATCATTGGCAATGAACTTAGGACAAAAATTTTCAGGATTCTTTGGCATCTCGTGGTAGTCTTAGCGAAACTCTAAGCGAGGAATGGATTAGTAACCAACCATGTAACCTTACTTAGTTTGGGGTTGTCGCATGGCGACCTCTTGGTTGACCTCCTGATTGAGCCATTGCTTGAATTGGTTGTTGCCTTTGATAAACGATAACTTGGGCTAGCTACTATTGTTGAATGACTGCTTGTACTTGTCTTGGTTGAGCAAACCTCAAAGCACTAGGTGGAGTTTGAATAAACTTGGAATCTCTTCTCATGTACTTTGAACTACGTTTGATAAAATTCTTCACTTGAACTGACTTCTTTGCTTGAATGAACTTCTTTCTTCTTCCTTGATCTCGTAGGTAGCTCTAACTCCACAAAATCTTTATATGAACTGGGCGTAGACCTCAAGATTCTCTTCAACTTGTCTGGCGAAAACGAAGTGATACGATCCAGGATGTACTGCTTCTTTTAGTGGCTGCGCGCGAGATTCTTCAATCCTGAAAGAACACCATCTTGTTTCATGATAATCTTCTCCAATGGAACTCTTTGTGTACTTCAAACCCTTTCTACTTCAACACAACTGCATGCTGTAGCTGTTATTCGCATTCGCCCTCCTTCACAAAGCCAGTGTTGATGTGCTAGGAGGAGAGAGCATAACTTATAAATGAATGATAGCGAGAAGCAACGATGTTCTTTCCTCGTTCAGCCCTCCTTCACAAGCGCCAATTACGTTGATGTGCTAGAGGAGGAGAACAACATAAAATGAATGCTTGAAACAGCGTGTTCTTTCCTCGTTCAGCCCTCCTTCAAAGCGCCAGATGCGGTGATGTGCTGGGAGGAGAACATACTTTATAAAATGAATGATAGCGAAACAGCGTGTTCTCGTTATTACTCCTTCTAAGCGCCAATTACGTGGTTTTTGAGACCGCACCAACACAGAATAAAGTTGCCAATGGCTTCCCTATTCTCTCTTGATCAAAGTATTCCGCACGCTAAGATTGCCAGAAAGTTCGTGCGTTCAACTCCAAGGTTCCTTGAGTGCGAATAGGCTCAGTTTGGCTCAATGTGATATTGCTGGTATGTTCAAGGGGACTTACACAATTGTTCGGCGGCTAACAACAAACAGTAGACTAAGGGCTTTCGTGTGATTCAAATGATTTGGCAGGTGAGCGCAAGTTTCCTAATTCTAACCGGAAATGAACTGAATTAAAAAGGGGTGTAGGGCCTAAGAAGTTAATGTTCTATTCTAAATGCAGGATATGTGGAGCTTCATTTCAATAGACTTCAACCGGATTTCACCTAGCCTCCATCGGACTGACCTCGGTAAAATGGGGTTACCAGTAATCTTCAAAGGGATAATGAAAAGGTATTCAAGTTATAGTTTAACATACATACACCATCAGAACAACGCATATAAGCATGTAAACCACAACCGAAGTTAAGCACAAGATAATGTCCAGTTGACCACGCAAGGCAGACTTATCATCAACAAGCCGCTGGTGGTATGGAATAAAGCGAAGCTATCTCAATAAAACTTCACCACCACCACACACCCAGTAAAGCTACTTGCATGAGATTTAATCTACTTTGAGATACGAAAGGAAGAAGAAACCTTGCTAGCATTTCATGACAAGGCAATTTATCATCAATGAAAAGATCTATATCATAAAATGTGTTACACAGCAATCTCTTCAAAAGTTTTCAAAGGGAAAACAACTTATTTAAATTAATGCAAAATGCTCTACAATGCCACTCTATCTAACTCTAATACTAATACTCTCAATGTCTATTAAGTTCTAACTTCTAATCTTCCTAGTAGATTACACAAAATGAGAGGACTCCCCTTTTATAGCTAGCCAAGTCCCAAAAGACGGCTAGGGTTACAATCAATACAGTGGCCAGAATCATGCCACCTCAGCCCTAAATAATATTGCCCTAAAAACCGCCACAGAGGAGAGTGGGGTAATAAATGCGCCATAATGTCCACCATCATCCTTCTAGAAGATTCCATTGTAGACGCGTTCACACTGTTCTCGATCTTCTTTCTTGGCGTTGTCCTTTGGCTTCTTCCACTTGAGGGTCTTCATCTTCGTCACTTTGAGCCTTGAAAATGTTTCTTCAACACTTAGCCGTTTTTCTTGCAAACTTTCCTCCTTCGAGATTGAAACTTATCTTCATCGTGCTTCCACTTCAAGTCATCGTGCTCTGGCCTCAACATTTCTCCATCGCTTGATCTCGACGTTCCTCCTGCAAAACAAGCAAGGAGAAGAGTATTAAAACACTTCATGATATAAATTCAACTTACTCACCTCATTTTCATGCCTTGATCTCCAAGCGTTCATCGCCCACTTCGTGTTCAAATTCTTGCCTTAGACAAACTTCATCTTTGAGAAATTCATTTCACCTGCTGGAGCTCTGATAACCTCGATTTTATTCATTTCTGGCTCAAGTAAACTATCCTCACGAAGGATTGAAGCAAATTCACCTAGGCGGTTTCTTTCAAATTCATCGTCTGGAGGATCTCACCTTGAAAACCACTTTCTTCATTTTTGCCTTAGAAAATTTTCAAATTTCCCTTAGGAAATACATCAACCTGGTGCCCACTTAAAATCTTCATCCCAAAATTCTCGACAAGCTGTGGAAGACCTTAAAATCAACTTCTCATCGATAATCTTCAATACCCAGAAGAAAATTTTCTCCAGAACGCATCGAACCCAAGGGTGCACAACGAACGGGTTCATTGAATTTTGAACCTTAGAAAATATTCCTTCAACAATTTAAATCCGTTCTTCGCATCTGCTCTGAGAATTTTGCTCTGACTTGGAAAATTTTATTCCTGCACTGCCAACATCTTTTGACTTCATCACTGGCAAAATTCACTCGGACTTCAGGAAAAAGATTTTATCACTTCATCATACTTAGGCGTTTTTCCCCAAGGAAGAAAATATTGCCTTAGAAAAATTTTAAATCACTTTGAAAATTTTGCCTTAGGAAATTTTATATCCAGCTCGATCAATTTTGCCTGTGAAAAAAATACCAACTTCACTCAGAAAATTTTCTTGAAGGCGCCTAGCATATTTTATTTTTCTAGCCATCTTGGATTTTATTTCACACTTGGGAAAATATTCATTTGAAGTCCCAACGCCTTAGAGAAATTTTTAACACTTAGGCAATATTTCACTTTCTACTTGAGGCGCCTAGCACTTGCCATTTCATTCCCACCACCTTCAAATATTTTCTAACACATACCACGCCTTCAACGCCTTAGGAAAAATCTCCAACACCTATAACCTTAGGCGCATATCACACTTTGAGAGGGAATTTTAAAATCACGCCTTAGAAATATTTCTAACACTCTCCACTCTAGGCGCATAACACTTGATGAAGAAAAAGCGTCTAGCACATCACGCGCACACTGCGTAGATATTTTTTTGTCGGTTTTCACCTCACTTACCCGACTTGCATTTTACCTTTACCATCTAGCGAGCATTTAGGCGTAATATCTTGGATGACTCTTCAGCTTCCGTTTTTTGTCTTCACATGGCATGATTTGGGCGCATTTTTCCCCTTGAGGAGGATGAGAAGCTTTGACTTGTTGACTCCCTTGCATTTTGGGCCCATTTCCACCTATGTGCAGGATGAAACATGTTGACTTGTTGACTTCTTTGGGCGCATTTGCACATGCATGAAGGATGGCGCATTTAGGGGGTGGTGGAGGATATCTTTCATGCCTTAGAAATTTTTTGCTATCAACCTTGAGCTGGGCGCATTTTGCTATAGGAGCAGGATGATATTCGTTGACCTCTTTGACTTTTTATCACCTTTGGGCGCATTTTGTATAGGCTGCAGGACGAGTTTTATACTTAGAAACTTTTCCAACATGAGAGCTTGAGCTAGGCGCATTTTGCCATGGTGGAGGATGAGAATCTTTTGACTTGTTGACCTTTTCTCTCCTTTTGGGCGCATTTCACCCCAGCTGCAGGATGGGCGCATTTGGAGGGGTGAGGAGGACAAGTTTAAGACTTAGAAAAATTTCCAGCTCTCATGCCTCAAGTTGGGCGCATTTTGGCCTGGCTACTGGATAAAAATCATTGACTTCTCTTTGACTTTTGTACCTTGGGCGCATTTTGCCCCCTGAGCAGGATGAACGCCATACTTTGAAATTTTATGCCTCTTCATCAATCTGGGTGCATTTTGCCAGGCCTGCTGGACGAAACTCCAGACTTAGACAAATTTTCATCATCCTTCGCCAGTATCCTGCCCTGCTATTTATAGTAAGTCTTCTCGATTTCGCCCTGACTCCGGATCAACACGAAATTTTGAGCGTGGCATTCTCACCCACTTTGTATCAACTTGTCGACCTTTGCCACTTTTAGTCACCCTGCTATTTATAGCTGTTTAGAAGGTGACTTACTATAAATAGTAAGCTCTTGTTTAAGATGGCTCCCAAGCTCGATTGAGTTGAAGGAGAATTTGAGATAGGCGATCCTCACCGTGACTGATAGAACGACCTTACGGCATCTGGTGATTTACTATTTTTAGCATGTTTCCAATTTGACTTACTATAAATAGTAAGGGTGCTCAGTTTGACTGAAATTTCACCCATTGAGATGATAGCACGGAAGGTCAGCGATGGTTTACATCGGTTTGAAGATTTTGACTTTTGATGCCTATTTTTTAGGCTCCGTGGAAACCCTAATTTGCATTGCCGTAAAGTATCAAAAGATCTCTGTTTGCTCGTTTTACAGTAACCTTGCGATCATTTCGTGAATCTGAAGCTAGCGGGTGGCGGTAGGGACACAACACAAAAATAGCAAGTTCTTCTTGAGTGAGAATCCCCGTTTGCATGTCACACCATCGCGAAGCTCTCGAAAAACCCATCAGGAATCACCTGACATGCAAAAGAAAACCTCGACATGCAAACCCTAAAAATAGCCTCGGAAGGCTGAATCCTGAAAGTGATCATCTCGACTTGCATGTTATATCGTCGCGAAGGTCTCGAAAAACCCAGAAAGAATATCCAGACATGCAAAGAAAAACTCTGCATCTGGACCCTGAAATTTGTGCCGGACGCCGGACTGCTAAAAATAGTAAGTTATCCGTTTTTGCTCAAATTTGGCATGCAAGTAGTCTGGTACACTCTGAATGCAGTGTGATGATCGAAATTTCAAAAATGCTGACAAATTGCCCTGAATTCCACACTTACTAAAAATAGTAAGTACCTCAGAATCTGATGAAAATTTGCCGGAAGCCTGCTGGCAGAATACTGACAAGAACGTTAAGCTCAATTTTCAATTTATTCACCCGTTCGACCTTGGACTGACCAGGAAAGATGAAACCCTAATTTTCAGACTTGGCCAGAATTTTTGCATTTTAAGCTCAACGGCAGAGGAATCCCGGGAAGTAGACCATCAGAAAAGAGACAGACAGAGAGAGAGAGACCAAAAACCAAAGCCAAAACGACCAGAATGGAGCAAAAATTAGGGGTCCCCATTTGAATGGGGCGATGTGTGAAAAAGGTCACAACAAGTCTCAATGACAATCTCCATATCAATGTTTCTCTCTACATGAACCATGTTCTTGACTCTCTTATCTGGCGCATCCTGGTAAATGTCATCGAAATCGGAATGATTGAGAACATAAGATGGCTGCCTCCTCTTCCTTCCAAGCTGAGCTTCGATCCAAGATTGGTCTCGGCTAATGCTACTAGAAGGGTCTGCACTAGCGACAGGAGGTACTAATAAGAGTGAGTGTGTAGAAGACCCACTGCGAGGTGGAGAGTCTAAATCCAATTCAATGTGAATTGGGAATGGTGACTGCTCTGGAATTGATATAGAAACTTGAGGCTGAACCTCAGGTACTGGCGGGCTCTGAGCTGACCTCTGAACTGGCTCTGTAAGCGGCTATCTGTCAGGCTCTGTGTGTGAAACAGTGGCAAGCGCCTTGCCCTTTGAATTGTTTGGCGCTTGCACTTTCTTGGGAGGATTACTCCTCTTCTTTTTGTTTGATTTTGACGAAGAAGGTAGCGAAGGATTCACCACTACTGGCGACTCTGCTCTAGGAATACTTACCCTTCTTGTCTTCTTGCTGTCGAGGAAAAGTATACTGTTTTGAATAACTCTATGACCTCTCCTTAGCCGTTGCATATTCAACTGGCATTACCAATCACTGGCGGCTTAGCGGTTATTATCGACTGCTCTCACACGGCGAGGAAGAACCTCTCCCTCATCATCGATAAACCTCCCACATCTTGACAAAGCAATCTGTGAGAGAGAGAAGCGGCCGTAACTGCGTCTGCGAACCTCGAAGTCATCTGCGCAATTTGCCCGGTAATCCTCCATAGAAGGCTCGTGATATATGCCTCCAGCGAGGCGAGCTGTATAATGACCTGAAAGGTCATAGGCACGTGCTTCGACAAGATACTTAAGATGATATTTCTCAAGCTCTTGTCTGCGATCTTAGCATCAATTGCCGACTTGCACCAATACATTCCAAATTGAAAAGGAAAGTTGAGAGATGGTCTGTGCCTGCGGCGTAGAAGACGATGAACATCATGCATCTGTCTTAGGAACTCCTGAAAGACTGTCTTATCCGAAGGATAACGTGGAAGCATAGCTGGATTTCCTATAAAGCTGTATACTCGGATGTAGGTGTATGTTGCGAACTGAATAAACCAATCTGCCCATCCATCCATCGCTGCCCTAGCAACTGCCGAGAGACGAACGTGCAATTCCCGGTCCAAGTTTCACACTATATAGGTCAAGAAAGCCTCGTGAACACGCTTGAAATGACGTTCAGCTCTGGTGAACTCAAGCTGATCATAATACTGATAGACTTTCTGAACACTGAGAATGCCCACGGTGTTTAGTCCTTGGAACTGACCCTGATAAGCGATCAAGTACACGAGATACGAACACATATGAAACTCATGAGCAACCATGAAACCGGTGATTTGCCTGTGGAGAATGTCACTGATGAAGGATGCCCAGTCATAATGTTCCTGCCCAGAAATGATGCGACCAATAATGTAATACATCCAAGGCTGGAAAACATTCGCATGTGCATGACCTGAGACACGATTCAGGAGTGTGATTAGAATCGCGTACTCATCCTTGTATTCACCACGACCCACATGGTTTGGCAATCTGTTCTTTGCTTGTTTTAACCATCTTTCTGCCATCTTCTTCTGACATTTGTCCACATCAGCATCAAATGCTTGTGCACACTGCTCCATAGAAACAACTAGGCTATTCTGGTGTTGAGGAATGCCAAAACTCCTCTCAATGTCTAGAGGTTTGAGACTACAAATGACTCATCCGTCAACTGACGCTATCTCACGGGTAGTAGGATTGTAATGCTTAATGCAAGCCATCACAAACTCAACACAGTGAACGGAGATAGGTATGGAAGCGACCTCTAGTAAGCCAGACTGTTCAATATTCTGAATGATTGAACTTCTCATTTTGACAGGTTCTAACACTGCTTCTAGCAACACTTTGTGAAGATCTGTCTCAACCAACCTGAGAAAGTCATGGGTAAGGACGGTTTTGGTCCTGTATTCGAGCTGAGTGAACTGCATTCTGAAAAATTAGCCTGTTGACTATGAACTCGACTATGTTCTGACAAGATTTCTGGAAACTAAAAATAGCCTGCGAGAGTTAAAAATAGCCTTTCGAAGAATTATTTTCAGCGAAAAATCCGAGATATGGGTTTTGTCTAGAAAAGGATTCTAAGACAACCCAGAACGTCAGATTTGTGAAAACTCAACTTCTACTCGATCGCACAAAGATTTTCACTTGAGAAAATTAATAACTCAAGAACGAACGTTCTAAAGTTAAAAATTCGTGAAAAATCAAACGCACAAATTTAACTCGAGGAAATTATATGAGAATGATCCAGATACTGAGACTTGTAGAATTCGCCAATTTCAGGAACATGCACACTGTATTTTGAGAGAAATCTGATTTTGAAGGATGAAAAAGACATTTTTATTTGTTCTTCTGTGAAAATTGCTCAAGATTTCTTGAAATTGCTGATAATTGTGAACTTTGATCCTGCAAAAAGATATGTTAGGAAAAATCGCCTCTGATAACTGATGTAGATTTTGCCTTTGAACTGGAAGAATTCGCCTTGTAATTGAAAACCACGAATTTTCCTCTCTTAAAATTTGCGCCTTTGAAGAAATTCAAATTCTCTTTGAAGAAAATACGAATTTATAATGAATTTGAGGATTCGCCTTTTGATATGAAATTTGATAATTCGCCTTTTGATCTCTGAAGGATTTGCGAATTTCTATTGAAACTTGAAATTCGAATATTGAAAGATTTGCGAATTGCTTTGAATGAATACGCCTTTAAGATTTGAGGAATACGCCTTTGATCTGAAGGATTTGCGAATTGTTTTGAAGTTGCAAATGACTTTGAAGATGCGCGCCCTTATCTCTTCTGAAGAAATACGAATTTGCTTGAAGTTTGCTTTGAAAATTAATAAAATTCGATTTTCCCTTTGAAGATATGAATTTGCTTTGGAAAATACGAATTTCTCTTAAGATTGGATTTTTCTCTTGAGAAATGCGAATTATTGAAAGCTCTGTGAATAATAATGAAGATGGCACCATGTTAAATAAGAGAAAATTCGCACCAATTTGATAACTGCAAGAATTCAAAACCCTGACAAGAATAGAAGTCCTCTGATTGGTTGCCTTTCAGTTCGACTGCCACTGACTAGAAGTTCAAATTTGAAATAAATAATAAAATATTTATTATCATGCATTTAGCAAAGCGCCAAAAATAGAAAATCGCCATCTTATGCATATTTTGAACTTTAGTTGACAATTTTGTTGAAGCTTTAGGATTCATCGTCGGGCTTCACCAATTCTGAAAAGTCAACTCTTGAGCTCATAGGCGTCCATTTGCTGAAGATACTTCATTTTTTATTAACTCCCTATTTAATAGCTAACAGCACTGTTACGACTGGCCAACTTCGACACTGATTTCCGGATGACCGGGTGATGCTGAGACTGATCTGAAGAATTCATCGGAAAGCCTACTGAACAAGGAAGAAATGTCTGCTGGGAGACATGACTGCAAAATCCATCGTTTAACACCTTGAAAAATTAGGCGCCCCTGATTAAATTGCTTTACGGGTTCCAAACTTAGCCATTTTCCTAAACTGCCATCTGACACTTCAAACGGCCGCTGATGGTGAACCTGGCGATATGAACGAAGCTCAACGCTGCATGATTCTGCATCCAACGGTATGCACGACACGAAAGTTGTGTTAAGGGCCTCAAAAGTAAAAAGCACCCGGCTCTTAGTTGCCTTGGTGTCATTTTTGACGAAAGTCGAACATCAAGTACCCTACTTTGACCTCGGCATCCGGAGCTAGGATGACCCGATTCGGGCACTATCGTTTTAACGGACAGGAAGGGCCCACAAGAGAAGTCTGGAAGTGACGAAGCAAGAAAACTGCTTCTAAGACCTCAAAACTCTAGTGCGTATTTTATTTAAAATTACCGCTCCAGACTTGGCCATTTTCCGGATATCCTCTCTTTGCAGTATTACACCAAAGACCTCGCACGTACGAGCGACTGCCAAATCCCGAAGGCTGACGGCTAGGCTCGTTGGAAAGATAAAATGATTACCCTCAATAGCCGTGAAGACTTCGAACGCGAACGGGCTCATCTGACAGGCCTAAAGGCTAGGCGCCTCTGGACTGTGGAAATACACTGAAAATTGTTTGTTGGTCCACTCATGAAATTACGTGCTTGGTAGAACCTCCGCCACGATCACCTGGAACGTCAGATTGACAAGCTGGATGATGCATCGCGGAGCTAGGCTAGAATACTACTGAAGTTAGGAAGACTCTGTCTGCGAATTTCACCATCTGGAGGGTCCTTTAAACCAGCGCCCCTGGGCTGTACTTGCACTAGGAATCAACGGAGAAGCTCAGAAACGTGAAAACTCCATTATACGCTGATCTTTAGACGACTGCCGCCGAAACTCTGAGAGTCGGATGACTACGTTTGATATCTCGTCGGATAAGCAGACTAGTTGTGAACGGATTGACTGCATCCGGTATCGAAAATGTCAAGATTTACCCCCTCCTTAAGATGGGTGCCCTCAGGCTAGAGGCACGCTTTTGCCTGAAAATGACAAAATTCTCACATCTGGAACTTTAGGAATTTCAACTTCTGTCGCGATTTGCCGGAGCTGTGGATCTCGGAAAGCTTTGCTGGATAGCTCAACAGATAGCCAGACTGATTCTGAAGAGATTGAATGGATGCTTGATCATTTTCCTCAAGATCTTGACCTTCAACAAGCTGGGCGCCCCTGGGCTATACTTGCGCTTTTGTGCTTTTCCTTGAGAAATCTCCATGATTTGATCACTGAAAACTCTGTTTCGATCACTGAAATGACCGTATGCAACATGAAATGTCGTTGTAAGATGTCCCTCCATCGTGAAAAGCTTCATTCTGAGTCTTTGCTTCAAGTTTTAATCAATATAACTGACTTTGACTGACAAACTATTGACAAAAACTCCATGCTTGATATTGCCCAAAACTGTGTTTCACATCATTTTAGCAAGATTTAGACTTTTTAATGCAAAATGCCTTGATGAAGCAAAAAATTTGGTTTGGGTACAACAAAGTATGTACATCTCTTAAAAATACAAAACTCCTTTCTTTCAGAACACACAACAAATTACACTTTAAGAATAATTCACCTTTCACGCAAAAGTCAGTTTTCGGCCAAAAATCACCATGGTTACCTTCTTTTAGCTGTTGATATAACTCCCCAAAATCCTTGTCATGCACATAATCATCCACAAGAAGAGACAAAGTATAAATAGTTGAAATCAAAAGCAGATTTGAAAATAAATCAGCAAGTCTATTTGTTGTAACTTTATTGTACTTGATAACCAAGTGGTATAGTTGTAGGAAGCCCATCTGCTTGCAATGTCTCACTTGTTGAAGCTCCATTTGAGCTTGAAGGTATTGAAGTGGTTGACGGTCTGTATACACAATAAACTCCTTGCCCAACAAGTGGTGCTTCCACTTCTTAACCGCTTGCACCAATGCATATAACTCCTTGCCGTAGGTTCAATATGATGAGCACAAGCTTATACTAAGAGGGGGGGTGAATCAGTATAAGACCATCTTTTATCCTTTTTAAAATTAACAACCACAATAACTTAAAATACACAATATCAACAAATAATAATACAAGAGGAAGACAAGATTTATGTGGAAACCCTTTCAGGAGAAAACCACAGCAAAATATTGCTTATATAAAATTCTCTTACAAATTTTGTAGGCACCAACCTACTGGAGATACCAATCCCCAACACTTGAACACCAACTCAATATGAGACACCAATCTCCTTCAATAAGAGGCACCAACCTCTCCAATATGAGGCACCAACCTCTTGATAGATGAAGTATTTGTTCTCTTTAATAATCCTCCTTCGAAATCTCCCTTAGAATGATCTTCAATTAATTTCTCTTCTCAAATCTGCTGGTGTATAAACGATTTATCAACTTATTCTCCACACACTCTCTTCTCCACAATCCTCAAACTTTATTTATATCTTCATAAAAGGAGGCGACTTCATGGATGGATGCAATTCTTCACAAATGAGATTTCCATTATTTTATACCTTTCCAAAGTGTCTTTTCATCTCCAAACTTGGGTGCACCATTTAGGGATCGGCCCATACAAAAAATGAATTTATTTTATTTTTAAACATCACTAAAATGGGCGCCACACTAAGGGAGTGTCATGTCCCCAAAATTACAATGCTAAAAGCCCTAACATTGAAATACACATGATTAAATCAAATAAATAACAAGATGCAAATTAAAATTACAAAAGAGAATATTATCGATTTAACACTCTTATAATTACCATTATCATAAGATAATATGGTAATTATAAATATATATATATATATATATATAAATATAAAACTATAGATACTAACAACTTAATAAATATTAAAAATATAAAGCTAATACAAATCAATAAAATCAACTCATAGATATAATATCAAATTAAGAGGCATAACATAAACATAAAATAATATTATATTTTATTGAATATAAAATTATAAAATATAATATAATATTATTATTATAATATATACCATGAATATTAAATGTGTATATATATATATATATATATGAGAAACAAATAAATCAAAATAAGAAACATTAAAAAACACCAAAACATAAAGTATAGTCTATCTCTCGGCTTAATTAGAAATCCAACCACCATACTTGGAATAATAGAGCCGCAGCCTAAAGAAGGAAACAATATGATAACACCTGAAGATACCATTAATATAATAACCTATGCTCCAATGAATGAATGAATGAATGAAAGATTTTAACGACGTCCACGAGACTAAATAGTCTATGGGACCGTGACCAACAACTTAGTCTGTCTCCAAACTCTTCTCCAGGTCAGATCTCCTGCTATTAATTTTGACTAGGAGGCTGGCCGTTTGATTCATCTTATCCTCCTCAAATAACTGTTGCATATTGTCCACATCCAAAATATTTGCATACTGATTACGGATATTTTCATACGCTGTGTATTCCATGACGAAGTGCCACTCTGTCTCTACCACTCCCTTATTACAAAATAAGCACGTTCTTTCTTCCCAAGTTTCCTTAGGTATCTTCCACCTACCAGTCTCACATCTAAGATGGTGGGACCCCGTCCTCAATTGAGCAACTAACAGCCTCACTTTCCCTTTAATAGTTGCACCTAAATAGGGTTTTTCACCATGCTCCTTAGTTGGGTTAAACTCTTTGATGTAATATGCTTTTTTTCGTCTAATCTGATTTGACCACATGGCAGTCCTGAATTTTTCCTTAACATAGATTTTTATTTCACTATTGGTGCCAGGACATTCATGTAATTCGATGTCCCACTTGTTCAACCACTTGATGTTCTGTTTCATCCAAGTTTTCTTTCTTCGAACTAGAATCTCCTCCATAACCGTTTTGGGCCACCGGTGGTTATCCATGTTTTTGACCTTCTTTAGATAACTTAACAATCGGGTTATCGCTGAAGCTTCCAAAGGAAATGCCCCCGCTTTAGCTAAAAGAATTCCATAAGGAACAATGGCTTTAACTTTGAGATTGCTTGTTATTAGGTGTTTCTAGATTCTTTCTATCTGTCTCCAACTACACTTTGATGTGTTGCTTCCCCACAGTTCGCACCATAAAGCACAACCGGTGTGACAAGTAAACCAAAAAGGATTTTCTTGGTTTTCCAATCCCAAAGTTCAGCTTTTCTATACCTATTTTGAAGCAGGTAATAGGCTTTCCAACCTCCCTGTATCCTTTTCGTTCTGCAAGTTTCCCAACTGAGCTTATAATGGAAGTCAATCCCAAGATATTTGTATTCTTTCACTATATCAAGTGGGCTGCCTTTGAAAAGAAAGGTATGCTGTTTAACTTTTCTATTCAATGAGTAAATCATGATTTTGGTTTTGGAGGTGTTCACTTGCATCCCAACTTCCTGACAAAAGTGTTCTAGGACTTTTAAATGTTCTCTTAACCCATGAGCTGTTTTTGAAATTAAGATAAGATCGTCAGCATATAGAAGTAATTTCACTACATAACCTGCCAATTGGATACCATCCCCACCATCCTTGCTTAACCAAGCTTCCAACTTATCAATGTATAGCCCAAAACGCGTGGGAGATAAAGAAATCACAAAAGGAACATAAAACAAATACAAAATATAATATACAAAATAAAAGGGATAAACACTATAAAAGCCGACTCCCAATAAGAGCGCTCAAACATAGCCAACAATAGTTAAACAAAACAGTCAAACAATAAACCGATTCCAAGAGACATGGCATAGAGGACACGACCCAACGTAAGGCCTTGACTGGCTATAAGGAGAAGGTCGTATCAATCCAAAAAGGGCATCGAACAAGCATCAGGAATAATCAGAAAAGAGAATAGGATAGCTTCAGAATCAGCAGCGAATGAATTAATAAGATAAGTCTGAAGATAATACAAGAAATCACTGAGGAAAAGACAAATCGTGGAAAGAAGGAAGATTGTGTGGAATGGAAAGTTCGTTCCAGTCAAACTCACTCGTGAGTGATCTGCTTAGACATTGCCATCAATTCCTTTACAAGGAATCCACTTCCATACTGAGGGACGCTAATCAAAGCAATAGAAACGGATCTTACAGTCAATGATATTCCTTTCCATAACCACCAACAGAGTATCAATTCGTGGTCATTAGGAAGGGAATGAGTTTCTCATAGAATCGATGGTATTCAGGAGATGTGAGATTCATTGATACCTGAAGTCTCCTGCACCATTATGGAGTCGCAACATTAAATTATGGGCAAATGCATTACCTCAGGAAATACTCCCTCCAACACGTGGAGAATGGAGTCATCAATAAAAGAAATGGAGGAACAGGGAGTCATCAGCAGCGTATGAATTAACTGAAGGCAAAATCGTGACTGTAGACCATGCCATCGGATATCTAGGAATGCATTGTAGTTAGAAGTGAACAAGATCTAGCCTTGGTTTGTATGAGCTGGACGGGTATTCTTCCCCACTTACAAGTCAGCATTATCTTGTTTCTGCAAATCCCTGACAGCCTCTGAAAATGTAAATATTTGCAAATTGAATTCATGAGACACAGATATACAGCTTTCCATGTCGTATATCTACAAGGGTAATGGTTGCCTTTATCCATTTCTGGATAAACAGTTAGATAGAAACAGCCAGGTATAGCCATGAATGACTTACCAAATCAGAAATAGAAACAAAGTAATTGCATGGAAGACGGTGGAATAAAGTAGAGATTTTTACACAGTTGTGCAAGTGTTCTATAAGGGCCATAAACAGTTGGAGGGACACAGCACAGATATAATCAAAGATAAATTATATTGAGAGTGGTGACAACATAATGAAGAGCAGCAGTTACGGTGTGAAAGAATAAGGACATCAATGGGACTAATCAGATTAGGAAATAGAATATCAAGATTGATAAATTGAAATATATTCAAAGGGGCAATTCACAAATCATAGAACAGTCATTGTAGGGAGCCGATCAGCTTAAGTTTTACTCAGCAAGATCCGAAATACACCAGAGAATAGTTATACTGATATGAAGAAAATAATGTGAATCATCCCTGTAATCAAGCAGATTGAAAGAAGAATGTGAAGAACAGATTTAAGAAGGAATGGGTGAGAAACAATCAGAGATGGGGATCAGAATACAATAATAAATCTACACTCTGGGAAGCAGTAGAAATATGCTAAAGAGACACAAACAGATAGAAGCAGAGATAAACTGAATTAAGAGTGGTGAAAAGCAGTGTACTGAGTTCTGGATTAAAATATATTTAAAAAGAAGGTGAATGAGAATGGAATATATATATAAAAGGTCATCAAATGAAATCAAACAGATTGGGGCAATGGAGTGAACAGAAAATATATGTAAGAAAACAATAAATATATAAAGGCTTAATCTGCAGATTCTATGATGAATTGAGGAATAACTAACAAGTTTGGAAGAGATAACAATGGAACAAATGAGCAAGGTATCACAAGCAAAGATAGGGGATTTATGGAAATGAAATAAAGAGAACTGCTGGCCACAAGAAATCAGTCTGTATTGACTTCAATCAAGGCTTCAATCAGGGAAAAAGTATTATTTAACTCATTGGCCATTTGGAAATTAAGGATTTGGAGCAAATTTAGGGCATTTTTAGAAGGGGATATTACAGGGAGGTTGGCCCGTACATAGGAAAAATAATTTATTTAGTTTAAATTAATAAATATGGGTGCCACAATGAGGGGGTTCAGCTCAAAATTAAAATTAATTTAATTAGGTTTTCTTTAACTCCCAATAAAGGCGCCAAGATAGAGGGAGGTCAACCAGCTATTGATATGATTTAATTCTATTTTATTGCTGCCATGTGAGTAAAATCTGCTCTTGTAATGATGCAATTTCTTCATCTTTGATCAACGAATTTCATCATGATGATCTTGCCATCAATCTTCACCACCAATCTCCCATACACTTTTGACATCAATGACAGTGATTCTAACACAATACCCAAGGATGGAACCATGAAACAACAATTTGGAAAGATAGAAAATAGGTCTTCCACCTTGAATGAGGACAGCCCCCATAGAATAATTGCTTGCATCCATTTCAACCTCAAAACTAAGTTGCAAATTAGGAAACCACAACATAAGTGCATTGTTGATTTGCTTATTTAATTCTTCAAAAGGTTTTCACTGCATGTTGGCCAACTTAAAGCCCTTACCATGACTTGTTATTGCATGTAACAAAGCTACAATAGAAGAAAAATACTTTTACAAACTTATGCAAGCATTGAGCTACCCTAACAAAACTCCTTGTTTAAGTTATGTTTGTGGGCTTGCGCCAATTCACAATGGCTTCAACTTTTGTTGGGTCACTTCTTACCATTCAATCGAAGCTTGTTCTCCTTCAATAGCTGTAACATCCTTTCCAAATGTTCAACATGCTCTTCATATGTCCAGCTGAAAGCAAGGATATCATCCGAATAGAGAATCACACACTTGTCAATGAGAGGGTGCAGTGCTTCATTCATCAACCACATAAAGGTTGCTGGTGCATTATCCAACCAAAAGCACTAGTCATTCAAATAACCCTATCTAGTCTTAAATGCAGTTTTTCAAACATTCTCTTATTTCATCCTTGATAACCAAACCTCAGATCTAACTTTGTGAAGTACCTAACATGCTGCAATTGATCTGTCAAATCACTCATAGGTGGCAAAGGGTACCTATAATTTACTTGAATCTTATTCAAAGCCCTATAATTGATGTATATGTGCCATGTCTCATCCTTCTTCACCATCATCACTATTGGAGAACCAAATGGTGACATACTAGGCCTTATTACTCCATGTTCCAACAAGTCTCCCAGCTACTCTTTCACCTCATTGGCCTCTACTGTGCTTTTCTATATAAACCTATGTTTGGAAGTGGGCAATCAGACAACAAATGGATCTCATGTTCAATAGATATGAGAGAGGGAAGCCCCTTAGGCTCCTCAAATAGCTCACCAAAGTTACATTTCAGATGGTCCACATCCTTTATTTCCTTGCTAGAATGCAGTCTGCGCATTATTTTTACTTCTGCCACTTGCTCATCCTCCTTTCACTGCAAAATCGATAATGCAAACCTTCCAATAGGATTTATAAGATTTCTTGCTTGGGCAATATTTACCACCAATGTCTTGGATTCTCCCTCATATGAATTAACTGTCATCTCTTCTCCATCTTTGATTGACAAGATCTTGTTCAACCTCCTATAGAAAATTGCACCCTGTTCAAAGAGATAAGGGCAACCAAGAACTATCCCACAAACATCCAATGGAATGACTTCCATTGTTACCCCATAATTGAACTCTATTGAATATGCAAATCTGATTACATGCCACATCTTGACTGAAAATTCAATGCCTTGCCCCAGCCAACCCCAAGGAATAAGGTTTTGGATGCCTACTTGTTTCTAAACAGCTCTTGCACCAAGTTTCGGAAATTAAATTTGCTTGAGAACAAGTAGTGAAAAGAGCCTCAATTTTCCTACCTTTCAGTTGTACTTTCGCATGAGACAGCTTGGTAGATTTGTCCTCATCTTGAGCATCATCACAAACCACATTTGCACCATTCTGCATGGTTGCACAAAAGATTCTATCATCCATATTTGAAGTACATTCAATTTCCTTCACTTTATGTGTTGCAGTAGTAGTTCTTAAACCTTTTAAATGGGTGTAACTCCAGCTGCAACTTCCAACGAGCATCTTCATTAAGACCCTCCTTGTCAGAATGCTTGCAAAATCATTTTTCCTTGCCTTTATCACTGCTCTTCAAGGTGATGTTAGCAGATTTCTTGCCCTTCCCCTAGTTTGAATCTTTTCCTTGCTGCCCTTCCTTCGTACTCTGCTGCTTATCCTTAAATGAATTAGATAATAAGCCTCCACATTAGCCTCATCAAAGTTTTGAGGTTTAGCCGTTAAAACAGCTCTACAAAGATGTCCAAATAAGCCTCCAATATATTTCATCAAAACACATCTTAGTCTATCACATCCCTACTACACTGAATCATCTCCTTTCAGAATTCACTTGTGTAGTCTTAAACACTTTGTCCCTGCAATTGATGGAAGAAGTGCCATTGGAATGCTCTATCGTCTTCATAGCATATGGAGTAGAATTGTTTCTTCGATAAGTCCTTGAAATCTTCCCATTTTGAGATTGCAGGGGCCTTTTTCATTTGCAAGGAAGTTGCATACACTTCATACCAGGTTAAGGCATGTCCCAATAGCTTATATGGGCACAAAAAATCTGTTGTTGGGAATTAGAATGTACAGGCTGAAAAGACCTCCATTTAGGAGGCCCGTTGATCCAATTTCTCCACATTTACTTCTCCATTGAATGGTTGAATCTCTATTATGGCTTCGGCTTTAAATAAAAGATTGTTGCTGTTGTTTGAACTCTCACCATGCTCATATGTAATCTTGGGCGGCTCCTCTTTGGCCTTTGGGATCTCTTGAATGCCCAATTTCTGAGTTGTGGCCTTCAGAACATTCTCAAACAAATCCATCTTTCCCATATGAATAGCAACACTTATGTCTAACTTTCAAATATTTCATTTGCCTCATCCAAGTCCTTATCAGCATCATGTGGCATCCTTCTTTGTGCTTGATTCCACCTCCAACTAACAATTTCAAGTTCAAAATATCTTATATTACCACTGCCACTAAATCATGTATCTAGTTGCATAAAACTGAAACTCCGCCAATACTCTGATAAAAACCAAAACCAACCTGCAAGTGTTTAAAAGCTGCAATTATACCAACCTGATCTGTAAACTACCTCAGATACTCTCAGATAATTCCCCAATTACAGGTTTCAACAATTGACAATTGAAAACAACCTCCATTTGTATGCAATTAAGTGTTATGGTCCTTAGAAACATGGGACAGTCATAAACAAGCATTCAAACATCATAACAAAGCAATGGGAAGCATGAAAATGGAGTATCTTACATTGGACAATAACTGAAATGCAAGGCTTTGGTCTAGAGAAACCCTAGAAAGAAGAAAACTCCAGTTTGGACAAGCAGATCACTCCCCAACTCCACTATCAACAGCCAAGTACAAACAATGAAGATGGATATGGGTCTGAACACAACCTTTGAAATGGTAATTGATTATCATTATTTGATATTCAACAAAGGAGAGGAATACTCCTTATATAATAAATTACAAGACGATGTTTCTAAAAAGAAACAATCGTGAACAAAAACAATAAATTGAAAGTTGCTAAAACTAACTAAAGTAAACTAACAACTAAGATGACCATTAAATATTACAATAATACTTTAATACCCTCCCTTAATGGTCATTCTACTAAGTACACCAAGTTTACCCCAAAATTTTACAAATTTATCTGGACTTAGGGACTTGGTGAGAATGTTTGCAGTCTGATCCTCAGTTGGAACATACTGCAACATTATAGATCCATCTTCAACAAGTTGTCGAATGAAGTGACAATGAAGCTCAACATGCTTGGTTCACTCGTGGAAGACTGGATTCTTGGCAAGCTTTAGCACCCCTTGGTTGTCACAAAACAAGGGTGAAGGCCCTACTTGAGACATTTGCATGTCAGCAAGTATCCTCCGTAGCCATATTGCCTCACATGTTGCCTTGACCGTTCCCTAATACTCTACTTCTGTCAAGGAAAGAGCTACTGCTTGTGTAATGTCCCCTTCTCGAGCATGACTTCTTCTGATTTACCGTTGGCCTATTCTGGAGACCCGTAGGCTTCTCGGTGGAAATTAGGGTTTCTTGGTTGGAGGTTTCTTGTGCCTGCGGATTGATGATTGAACTGCGGATTCCTTCTGAGTTTTTTGTGAGCTTTTCGGTGGTGTGTTCGTTTTGGCATTCTGAGCACTTTCACGAATTTACTATTTTTAGTAAATTCTATTTCTGGCAGTGGTCCTGTTGGTTTCGGCTCGATTGACCTTCTTCTTCAGTATGTTCAGTTGGATTTGCTCAACTTTGGCTTTGGGGCTCGTTTGGAGAGATAAGTTGAATTATTTTTAATAAAGTCATGTTTAATGTTATATTTTGCTGTTGACCCCCCCCTTAGCCTAGTGATTGAACTTAAGTTGTTTTTAAAAGTGGTCATTGAAGGGTGGCGCCTCATGAGGGTATTTTATATTGTAAAGCTCAAATATTAATGCTTGAAAAAGGGACGCCCTTTTGAGGAGGTTATTTTAAATTAAATTAAAAAGTCAAAATTGCTTAAGGCAAAAAGGACGCCACATTTGGAGGGAAAAGGAGTTACTCAAATTTGAATTGTTGGGTTTCTAGAAGCTTCTGGACAGTCATCTCAAGTCTTTAAAAGGAGGTCTTGGTCTTCAGTTTCATCATCCAACTTCTTGAGTAAAGTTATGCTGCCGAAATGGTGAGAGGATTGCTTCGAGGAATGAATGCCTCCTAGCTTGGCTCAACTTCGTGCTTGTGAGACAGCACCTAGTGGAGATATTTCTTGTGTTTGAGTGCATTTTGTAGTGAGGTATGCTTTGTTGAGAGTTAATGCATTGGTAGTTTAGTTGTTTGCACTTTTATGTCATTTTCAGAGGTTGCTGAGTTCATAGCTAAATTGTCATTTTCACTCATATTTCAAAAATACAAAAAGATTGCATTCTGGGTATTTCATATTTGCATTTGTCTAGGGAAGGCGCCAACATTTGTGAAGTTTCATAATTTTTAGTCAAGTACTGATTTTTATATCAGAAAATCGCCCTTCTCTTGGGGCCGTACTTTTGTACTTGCATGGGAATTTGAGAAAAAATAAAATACAGCAGTTTGGGTTGGTTTCTTGGATCTTACTTGGGCGCCCTGGTTATATGAAGCTGTTGCACTTTGTTTGGGGTCATTTGGCTGAGTATTTAGGGAGCTGTGATCATTTCAATAAGAACTCTGTGTTGCTGGTTAACAGTTTCAGACCTTGTTACAGTCATATCAGTTTGTATTTAGGGTGGTTCTTAGAGTTGAGTTGGTGTTAGACAGCCTTGGAGATCATTGAGGAAGACTTAATTAACATTGTTCTAAGTAAAGACTTCTAAATTTCTGTTATTGCAAGCGTTCTTCACATATTGTAAGCTGAACAGTAGTACTGTCAGCATTTTTAACATTCTTGCAATTTCCATGTTTATAACTGCCCACTGAATAAGTGGAAGAGGCTGGCTTGCCGCCTATTATCTTAATTTGCATTTTGTATTCACAAGTCTCCGCCATATGGTCGCCTCTTATCCATCATGGATTGAGTAGCACATGCTTGGTGTTGAGCTTTTTCCAGTATTGCAATTAGATAGGGATCCTCTGACCGAATGCTCGTCGCTCGCCGGCGCATCTCGTGGTTAGAGTTTCTTTTCAGCAATTTTCCTTTGAGATCCTCTGACCAATGCTCACACCTTGCCCGCATCGGGATCCTGGTGTACATTCTGGTTAGAGTTACTTTCAGCATCGTTTTGGTTTTCAAACTAACCTTAACGGGTGCTTGATTCATTGTAAATTGTTGTTAAAAAATTGAAAAAATTTGGCTCGGTATATTTCAGTGGTATCAGAGCCACACATCCTGCCATCCTGTGAAATCAGCATTCTATGAGTGACAGAGAAGAGGTACTTGGCAAGGGTTTACAAGAGGGACACAGTTCAGACACAGTTGCATCAAGCTCCAGAAGGTCAGACAGCATCAGAGGTTTTGAGGGCTCATTGGGAGCCTTCTCAGGAGACAGAAATGGGGGATAGTGAAAGGACTTCAGGGGGTAATGAGAGGATTTTCGGCAACAGAGGTGACAGTGGGAAAGGTATAGACAATTCGGCCAATCTATGTCAAGGGCTTGATAAGAAGATGGATGCTTTGTTGGATATGTTTTCTCTCATGTTGGGGAGAATGAGTCAGAATACTCCACAAAACAATACAGTGCATACCGGTGAGCACAGTGCTTCCAACCTGCACAATAGTCATGTTGCCCAACCTTCAGTGAGCAACACATACATTTCTGCTAGACCCTTCAAACCCACATTTTTGGCACCAGCAAACCCACATCCTGATCCAGAAGAAAATGCTTCATCTTTGGAGAGGCTGAGGATCGGCCGTACGGAATATGACACCCTTCCTGATGAAGTCAAGCTTGACATGTCCTTCAATGATTACATGGAGTATAGAAGGAAGGATAGAGGCCAAGGGAGAAATTACGACCAAAGAAGAACTCCAGCACAAGGAGACTTGCATCAAGCTATCCAGAGGAACCCCATTTCCCCGAAACGGCTTCTGAATTTTTTATGTTTTTCTGACGTTTTTGGGGTTTTGCAATTTTTTTGTGTTTTTATGCAATAAATGAAAAGTACGGCTATTCTAGAAAATGATAATAAATTCTCTAAAAATACTAGATCTTCAATATGCGAAGAGAAAACACTGTAGAATGGAGGCGTTGTTTTTATTGATTCAACTGGCAACAATACATTGAGATCTAGAAACATGCATCAAAGAATAACATTATTTTATTGAAGAAAAACCTGGTATTTTGCTGGTACGGCTGAAGGTACAAAATGGTACGGCAGAAATAAATAGTCCTCTTCTCCTTATATCTGATGATTGCAACAGACTCCAACAAGATAGGCGCCACTTTTAATGCAAGTCAAAGGCAAGTATGAGAGGCGTTTCTCTCAAGATGAGTGAACACGTGCTAGAAGGAGGTACGGCCTGCTGTGCAAGTACGGCCTGTCAGATCAGCAATCAATTTGTACGGCCTTCACCAAAATCAATGTATAACCCTCTGTAAATGGTGCGCCAAGATAAGCAAACACTGTCTGGATGCAAACACTGAAGAATCTCTGACAAATAACAATCTCTGAAAGCTCTGTAGTTTACTCTGAATGAGAAAACCTCTGTAGGCAATAGATCAAGTGATATTGCACACTCTCTGAATTGCTTTCCGCTGGAGATGGCTCGTTCCCCAAGGAAGTCGAACGCGAAACCCTAAAGTCTCAGGCTCAGATCAAATTGATCAATCTCAAAACTCAATAATCACATAATGGCTCACTTTCCAATGCAAAATCCTCAAATAAGCTCAAAAGTGCGATTTGCTTGAAAATAGGGTTTTAATGAAATATTCATATTTTAATATTTTCAATTCTCCATAGTTCTCCACTGAATATTTAAATATTAATCAAATGTCAAACTGGCCCCCTTTTCATGATGGCGCACCCCTCAAGGAAAAACACTTAAGTTATAATATTAAATTATAACTTTATATTATAACGTTAATTAATTAATATTTAATCAATACGATCAAATATTAATATCTTCCTCGTTTCTAACCCGATGATCGATCCGTCTGATGCCGAC
>VDFB02307160.1:49904-80309 GCA_007258455.2 Sequoia sempervirens | reverse complement strand
ATATTTTTAATCACCTTTCACGAACCTTCACTTTTTGATGAGTTATAACTACATTGAGGAGAATGTTTATTTTTTAGTTTTCGTGGGCCATCGATCAACTTTGGTGACTATGATTATGGATTACATTGTAGTTGTGCATTCTATACACATATTTTTAACCATTTTTCAGAAACCTTCATTGTTTGTTGAGTTATAGCAGTACTTAGAAAACTGCTCGTATTTGAGTTTTCTTGGGCCATTGATGAACTTTGTTGAGTACGATTGTGGATTGCACTGTAGTTGTGCAATCTCTACGCGTATTCTCTATCGCTTTTCGCGAACATTCCTTTTTTGTTGAGTTATAACCGCATTTAGGAAACAACTCGTGTTTTAGTTTTCATGGGCCATTGATCAACTTTGGTGAAGTTATGATTGTGGATTGCACTGTAGTTGTCCATTATGTATGCATACTTTCTATCGCCTTTTGTGAGCCTTCATTTTTTTTTGAATTATAGCTGCATTTATAAAAATGCTCATGTTTAAGTTTTCATGGGCCATCATTTAGCTTTGGTGACTACGATATTGGATTACACTAAAGTTGTATTCTATATGTGTATTTTCTATCACCTTTTGCGAACCTTCATTTTTGGTTGAGTTATAGCTGCAATTGGGAAACTACTCGTCTTTGAGTTTTTGTGGGCCATCGATTAACTTTGGTGACTTCAACTATGGATTGCACTGTAGTTGTCAAATTTGTATGTGTATTTTCTATTTCCTTTTGCGAAACTTCATTTTTCGTTGAGTTATGGCCACATTTACGAAACCGTTCGTGTTTGAGTATTCGTGGGCCATCGATTAACTTTGGTGACTATCCTTATGGATTATACTGTAGTTGTCCAATCTGTACACATATTTTCTATCACCTTCCACTAACCTTCATTTTTTTGTTGAGTTATATCTGCATTGGGGAAACTGGTCGTGTTTGAGTTTTTGTGTGCCATCGATCAACTTTGGTGACTATAACTAGAGTGTAATCGACATTCATAGTAAAAAATGTTGATCCATGGCCCATGAAAGTTCAAACACGAGAATTTTCCTAAATTCTGCTATAACTCAACAAAACACGAAGGTTGATGAAGGCTGTTGAAATATGTGTTCAAAATGTACAACTACAATAAGTTCCACAATTGTAATCACCAAAGTTGATCGATAGCCCACAAAAACTAAGAAATGAGTTATTTCCTAAATGTGGCTATAACTCAACAAAAAAAGAAGGTTCGCTAAAGGCAATAGAATATATGCATATAGAATGCACAACTAAAGTGTAATCCTCATCCGTATGCACCAAATCTGATATATGGCATGAAAACTCAATCACGAGTGTTTTCCTAAATGTGGCTATAACTAAAAAAAAAATGAAGGTTCCTGAAAGACAATTAAAAATATACAGACATAATGCACAACTACAGTACAACTACATTCTAATCCATAATCGTAGTCTCCAAAGTTGATTGATGGCCCACAACAAATCAAACACGAGCGATTTCCTAAATGTAGCTATAAATAAAGAAAAAATGAAGGTTCACGAGAGGTGATAGAAAATATGCAAAACAAATGGACAACTACAGTTCAATCCACAATAATAGTCACGAAAGTTAATCGATGGCCATCAAAAAATCAAACACGATCGTTTTCCTAAATGCGGCTATAACTCAACAAAAAATGAAAATTCAAAAAAGGTGATAGAAAATACATGTACAAAATGGACAACTACAGTGCAATCCACAATCGTAGTCACCAAAGTTAATTGATGGCCCACAAAAACTTGAATACAAGCAGTTTGCTATGTGCGGCTATAAATCAACAAATAATGAAGTTTCACGAAGGGTGATAGAAAATACGCGTAGAGAATGACAACTATAGTGCAATCCACAATCATAGTCACCAAAGTTGATCGATGGCCCACAAAAACTCAAACATGAGCGACTTCCTAAGTGGGGCTAAAACTCAACAAAAAATGATAGAAAATACATGTATAGAATGCACAACTACAATGTAATCCGTAATAGTAGTCACCAAAGTTGATCGATGGCCCATGAAAACTCAAACATGAGCTTTTTTTCCTAAATACATCTATAATTCAAAAAAAAATTAAGGTTCATGAAAGGCGGTCAAAAATATGTGTAAAAAATCCACAACTACAATGCAATTCCCAATCGTAGTCACCAAAGTTGATTTATGGCCCACAAAAACTCAAACATGAGCAGTTTCCTAAATTGGGCTATAACTCAACAAAACATGAATGTTCGCGAAAGGTGATAGAAAATACATGTATAGAATGCATAGCTGTAATCCAAAGGCGACATCCCACTAGAGTTTGATACATTGGCCCACGAAACTCAAATTCCAATTGGTTTCCCTGGAAATACAGTTATAATCCTTGAAAATTGAAGGTTCATAATGATAGAAAATACATATAGAATGCAGCTATAGTGTAATCCACAATCACTTAGTCACATAATAGTTGTCGATGGCCGACAAAAACAAACGCTGACGTTTACCTGTCGGCTATAAGTCAACAAAATGAAGTTTACATTGAAAGCGATTAAAAATTTGCCTAGAAGAATGAACAAATACAATCAATCAACAATGTCGCAAGAATGGATCAATGTCCCACTAAAGAGCTCAAACCGCAGGCGGTCTCACCCATCGTCCTATAGCTCAATGAGAATGAAGTTCGCCAAAGGGATGGAAAATAAATTGTATAGAGATACTTTAACTACTGTTGTAATCCATGAATTGTAGTCACACACCAAAAGTTGTTCGATGGTCCGCAAAGAACTCAAACCTAGCAAGCTTTTTTCCTAAATCATTTCATAAGTCAAAAGAAAAAATGAAAGGTTCGTGAAAGAGATGGGAACAAAAATATAAAACAAAATGCACAACTATAGTATAATCCACAATTAAGTAGTCACAAAGTTGATCAATGGCCCATAAAAACTCAAACATGGGTTTCCTAAATGCGGTTATAACTCAAAAAAAATCAAGGTTCATGAAAGGCGATAGAAAATAAATGTATAGAATGCACAACTACATTGTAATTCACAAGCATAGTCACCAAAGTTGAATGATGGCCCACAAAAACTCAAACACGAGCGGTTTGTTAAATGCAGCAATAACACAACAAAAAGTGAAGGTTCACGAAAGGTGATAGAAAATACGTGTATAGAATGCACAACTACAATGTAATTCACAAGCGTAGTCACCAAAGTTGATCGATGGCCCACAAAAACTCAAACATGAGCGGTTTCCTTAGTGCAGCTATAACACAACAAAAAATGAAGGTTCGCAAAACGCGATAGAAAATTAGCATTCATAATGCACAACTAAAGAGAAATCCACAATCGTAGTTACCAAAGTTGATTGATGGCCCTTAAAAACTCAAACACGAGTGTTTTCCTAAATGCGACTATCATTCAACAAAAAATATGTGTACAAAAGGGACAACTACATTGGAAGGCGATAGAAAATATGCATGTAGAATGCAGAACGATAGTGTAATCCACTAGCGTATTCACAAAAGTTGATTGATGCCACATGAAAACTCAAACACGAGCGGTTTCCTAAATGCGGCTATATCAACAAAAAAACAAAGGTTCACAAAAGGCAATAGAGAATAGGCATATACAATGGACAACTACAGTGCAATCCACAATCATATTCACGGAGTTCATGATGGCCCATTAAAGCGCCTAAACCTGGCGATTTCTTAAATCACGGCTATAACTCAATGGATTTAGAAGGTTCCACGAAAATGATAAAATTTGAACTATTGATTGGTTAGCTATAGTCAATCCCTGTCAATAATCCATAAAAGTTGATCAACAGCCTACAAAACAAATACAAAGCAGTTTCCTAAATATGACTATAACTCAACAAAAATGAAAGGTTTGCTTAAAAGGCAATTAAAATATACATACAAAATGCAACTTCTGATTACAATCCACAATCATAGTCACCAAAATCACGAAGGTTAAAATTGAAGGCAATGAAAATCACGATGTATAGGGTACAACTTCTGATGTAATCCACAGTCATGAGTCACCAATGTTGAGTGATTATCCCTTGAAAGCATAAAAGTCCGAAAGGTTTCCTAAATGCGGCTTTAACTCAACAAAAAATGAAGGTTTGTGAAAGGTGAAAGAAAATACGAATACAGAATGGTCGACTACAGTGCAATCCACAATCGTAGTCACTAAAGTTGATCAATGGCCCACTAAAACTCAAACACAAGCGGTTTCCTAAATGCGGCTATAACTTAATAGAAAGCGAAGGTTCACGAAAGGCGATAGAAAATACACTTTCAAAATGGACAACTACAGTACAATCCTATAGAAAATACGTGTACATAAGGGACAACTACATTGCAATCCACAATCGTAGTCACCAAAAATGATCGATGGCCCATGAAAACTCAAACACGAGTGGTTTCCTAAATGTAGCTATCACTCAACGAAAAATAAAGGTTCATGAAAGGCGATAGAAAATACACATACAAAATGGACAACTACAAAGCAATCCAGAATCGTAGTCACCAAAGTTGATCGATGGCCCACGAAAACTCAAATACGAGCGGTTTCCTAAATACGGCTATAACTCAACAAAAAATGAAGGTTTGTGAATGTCGATTAAATATATTTGTACAAAATGCACAACTAACCGAAAGATCTACACTAAAAATTAATATAGATAAAAAGCGAAAAATGCATGAGCATTTTTGAAATATGAAAGCTAAAAACTCAAAAGAAAAATAGAGAAGGTTTTATGAAAGATTGATTAAAATATTAAGCCACAAAAATCTCCGCTAAAATATGAAAATCCTAAAAAGAAATTTGATGTGCTTTATGAAAAGCATAAAACCTAAAGGCGGTTTCATCTGAAACTATAACTCTAAAAAAATAACATTCCTGAAGTGATAGAAATACAGATATAGAATGGACAAGTTTGTGGTGAAATTCGCATAGCCGTAGTTAGAAAAGTTGATCGATGGCCCATGAAAACTCAAACACAAGCAGTTTCCTAAGTACAGATATAACTCAACAAAAAATAAAGGTTTGTGAAAGTGTATTAAGAATATGCGTACAAAATTCACAACTACAGTATAATCGATAATCGTAGTCACCATAGTTTATCGATGGCCCACGAAAATTCAAACTCGAGCGGTTTCCTAAGAGTACTGCTGACTCAACAAAATGGGGGATTTTGTGATCACGATAGAAAATCAGCAGTATAGAATGGACAACTATAGTGCAATCAGCGAGGAATGCAGTAGTTATACTTAAAGTTGATGTCCCGATTAGCCCATGAAAACTCAAACACGAGTTGTTTCCTAAGTGCGGCTATAACCCAACGAAAAAATTAAGGTTCACAAAAGGTGATAGAAAATATGTGTAGAAAATACACAACTATAGTGTAATCGACAATTTTAGTCACCAATGTTAATCGATGGCCTGTGAAAGGAGATTAAAAATATGTGTACAGAATGCAAAACTATAGTACAATGCACAATCGTAGTCAATAAAGTTGATTGATGACCTACAAAAACTCAACCATGAGCAGTTTCTTGAATACGGCTATTGCTCAAAAAAAAATGAAGGCTCGGGAAAGTTGATAGAAAATATGCTTTCAGAATGCAAAATTATAGTGTAATTGACAATTGCCATCACCAAAGTTGATGGATGGCCCACGAAAAACTCAAACACGAGTGGTTTCTTAAAGGCGGCTATATCTCAACAAAGAATGAAGGTTCACGAAAGGTGATAGAAAATATGCGTACAAAATGGACAACTATAGTGCAATCCACAATCGCAATCACAAAAGCTAATCGATGGCCCACAAAAATGCAAATACGAGCGGTTTCCTAAATGCAGCCATAACTCAACAAAAAATGAAGGTTTGCGAAAGGTGATAGAAATTACGCATATAGAATGCACAACTACAGTGTAATCCACAAGCGTAGTCACCAAAGTTGATCATTGGCTCATGAAAACTGAAACTCGATTGGTTTCCTAAATGCGGCTATAATTCAACAAAAAATGAATGTTGGCGAAAGGCAATATAAAATACACGTACAAAATGGACAACTACAATGCAATCCACAATCATAGTCACCAAAGTTAATTGATGGCCCACGAAAACTCAAACACAAGCATTTTCCTAAATTATAATTCAACAAAAAGTAAAGGTTCATGGAAGGTGATTATAAATATGCGTACAAAATGCACAACTATAGTACAATCCACAATCGTAGTCACCAAAGTTAATCAATGGCCTAGAAAAACTCAAACATGGGCAATTTCCTAAATGCTGCTAAAACTCAACAAAAAATGAAGGTTTGCAAAAGGCAATAGAAAATATGCATATAGAATGCACAACTACACACATCCACAAGCGTACTCACCAAAGTTGGTTGATGTCCCACGAAAACTCGAACATGAGCGTTTTACTAAGTGGGGCTATAAGTCAACAAATTTTTTTGGGAAAAGTAAAAATATGGGTTTTATACACTATATAGGATTTTTCATAGAAAGATTCAAAGAATCTGCCTCTGTTATCTCTACTGCTTCCGCGTTTCAAAAAAATCTATCTTTTTCAAAAACAACTTATTTTAAAAAAAAACAGATAATCTAGGTCTCTTTACAACATGAACATCTATAAAACCCATATTTTTTATTTTCCCAAAAAATATTGTTTAGTCGATACTATTTTTGAGGGGTTTTGCCATGTTGATGAAAAATAAGTTTGTGAAAAAAAGGACGATATGTGTCTACTTAGAATGGCATTCTCTACAAAACCCATTTCTCAGATTTTTTATAAAAAAATTCAAAAAGTTTGTTCTACTGCTTCTACTTCTCAAAAAATCCAGATTTTCCAAGAACATCTTAGTTTTTCAAAAAAACGGGCGATTTGGGTCCCTTTAACACACGAGCACTTATAAGACACATATTTTCGATTTTCCCCAAAGAAATTGTTTTGTAGATTCTATTTTTGCGGGGTTCTTGTATGTTAGTGAAAATTAGTTTTTGAAAAAAAGGACAATCTGGGTCTACTCAGAAAAATATTGTCTAAAAAACCCATTTCTCATATTACTTCTCAAAAAATCTATGACTTAAAGAAACAAACATTTTTTTTTTTTTTCAAAAGGACAATTTAGGTCTTTTAAGCGTCTGAGCACCTTTAAATCCATATTTGATTTTCCAAAAGGAATTGTTTAGTGGATTCTATTTTTTTAGGGAAGTTCTTGCATGTTGGTGAAAAAATGATTTTCAAAAATGACAATTTAGGTCTTTCTCGAGGCGACATTCTCTGCAAAGCATTTCTCTCATATTTTCATCAATGAATCAAAAATTGCGTTTATTACCTCCTATTTAGCTTCTACTTTTCAAAACATCCTATCTTTTTCAAGAATAACTTATTTTTTTCAAAGAGAAATGATCTAGTCTCTTTAGCACACAAGAAATTACCCTAAACCATATTTTATTTTTCCCCCAAAAACAATTTATAGATTTTTTTTGAGGGGTTCTTGCATGTTGGTGAAAAATAAGTTTTTCGAAAAAATGATGATCTGGGTCTATTCATAACGACATTCTCTATGAAACCCATTTCTCAGACTTTTCATAAAAAGATTCAAAAAGTTTGCCTCTGTTATCTCTACTGCTTCTACTTTAAAAAAAAAACTATTATTTTGAAAGAAAACTTATTATAGAAATAAAACATATGATCTGGGTCTCCTTAGCTCTCGAGCACCTATAAAACCCATATTTTCGATTTTCCCAAATAAAATTGTTTCGTAGATCTGATTTTTGAGGGGTTCATGCATGTTGGTGAAAAATTAGTTTTTCGAAAAAAATGACAATGTAGGTCTACTTAGAACGACATTCTCTACAAAAACCCATTTCTTAGATTTTTCATAAAAAGATTGAAAAAATTTACCTCTACTGCTTCTACTTTTCAAAAAAAACTATATTTTTCAAGAATAACTTATTTTTTCAAAAAACGGACAATCTAGGTCTCTTTGGCACACAAGCACCTATAAAAACCATATTTCGATTTATCCAAAAAAAATTGTTTCGTTGATTCTACTTTTGAGGGGTTTTGCATGTTGTTGAAAAATTAGTTTTTCGAAAAGAGGACCATCTGGGTTTACTTAGAATGATATTCTCTACAAAACCCATCTTTCGGATTTTTCATAAAAAGAATAAAATTTTTCGCCTTTGTGACCTCCACAACTACTTTTCAAAAAAATCTATCTTTTTCAAAAACCAGACGATCTGGGTCCCTTGAGCACACGAGTACCTATAAAACCCATATTTTCAATTTTCTCAAAAAAAATGTTTCATAGATTCTATTTTTCAGGGGTTTTTACATGTTGGTGAAATATTAGTTTTTTTAAAAAAGGATGATCTAGGTCTACTCAAAATGACATTGTCTACAAAACCTATTTATCCCATTTTTCATAAAAAGATAAAAAAAAAATTCATATGTTATGTCTACTGCTTCTACTTTTCAAAAAAATCTATCTTTTTGAAGAAGAAATATTTTTTTCAAAAAACGGACGATCTGGGTCTCTTTAGCACACGGGCAGCTATAAAACCCATATTTTTGAGGGGTTTTTATAGCCGCATTTAGGAAACGCTCATGTTTAAGTTTTTGTCAACCATTAATCATCTTTGCTGACTACGATTGTGCATTGTACTATAGTTGTGCATTCTATATGCATATTTTTAATTGTTTTTCACGAAGCTTCATTTTTGTTGAGTTATAGCTACATTTAGGAAAACGCTCGTGTTTTAGTTTTCTTGGGCCATCAATCAACTTTGGTGACTATGATTGTGGATTATATTATAGTTCAATATTCTATACACGTACTTTTTATCGCCTTTCACAAATCTTCATTTTTCATTGAGTTATGGCCACACTTAGGAAACCGCTTGTGTTTGAGTTTTCATGTGCCATCGATCAACTTTGGTGACTACGATTGTGGATTACAGTGTAGTTGTGCATTTTATACATGTATTTTCTATCGCCTTTCGCAAACCTTCATTTTTCGTTGAGTTATAGCTGCACTGAGGAAACCGCTTGTGTTTGAGTTTTTGTGGGCCATTGATCAGCTTTGGTGACTATCCTTGTGCATTACACTATAGTTGTGCATTCTAACGTGTATCTTCTATCACCTTTCACGAACCTTCATTTTTTGTTGAGTTATAGCCGTATTTAGGAAATCGCTAATGTCTGAGTTCTATTATGTACGTATATTTTTAATTACCTTTGACGAACAATAAATTTTTTGAGTTAGAGCCGTATTTAGGAAAACGCTTGTGTTTCATTTTTCATGGGCCATCGATGAACTTTGCTAACTACGCTTGTGAATTACACTATAGTTGTGCATGTTATACGCGTATTATCTATCCCCTATCGTGAACCTTCATTTTTTATTGATTTATAACCGCATTTAGGAAACTGCTTGTATTTGAGTTTTCGTGGGCGATTGATCAACTTTGTTGTCTATGATTGTGGATTGCATTGTAGTTTTCCATTATGTAAGCGTATTTTCTATCGCCTTTTGTGAACGTTCATTTTCTGTTGAGTTATAGCGGCATTTAGGAAACTGCTCATGTTTGAGTCTTCATGGGCCATCGATCATCTTTGGTGACTACGATTGTGGATTACATTGTAGTTGTTCATTCTATACACGTACTTTCTATCACCTTTCGTGAACCTTCATTATTCGTTGAATTATAGCAACACTTAAGAAACCGCTCGTGTTTGAATTTTCATGGGCCATTGATTAACTTTGGTGACTACGATTGTGGTTTACCCTATAGTTGTCCATTCTGTTCAAGTATTTTCTATAACCTTTTGTGAACCTTCATTTGTTGAGTTATAGCCGCATTTAGGAAACTGCTCATGTTTGAGGTTTTATGGGCCATCGATCAACTTTGGTGACTATGATTATAGATTACATTGTAGGTGTGCATTCTATACATGTATTTTCTGTCGCCTTACGCAAACATTCATTTTTTGCTAAGTTATAGCCACTTTTAGGAAACTCATGTTTGAGTTTTGGTGGGCCATCAATCAACTTTGGCTACTACGATTATGGATTGTACTGTAGTTGTGCATTTTGTACACATATTTTTAATCACCTTTGAGGAACCTTCATTTTTTGTTGAGTTATAGCTGCATTTAGGAAAACGGTAATTTTCGTGGGCCATCAATCAACTTTTGTGACTAAGATTGTGGACTGCACTGTAGTAGTCCATTATGTACGCGTATTTTCTATTGCCTTGCATGAACCTTCATTTTTTGTTCAGTTATAGCTGCATTAGGAAAACCGCTCAAGTTTGAGTTTTTATGGGCCATTGATCAACTTTGTGACTACGATTGTGGATTACACTATAGTTGTGCATTATAATGTGTATTTTTCATCACCTTTCATGAACCTTCATTCTTTCTTGAGTTATAGCCGCATTTAGGAAACCACTCATGTTTGAGTTTTTGTGGGCCATCAATCAACTTTGGTGACTACGATTATGGATTGTACTGTAGTTGTGCATTCTGTATGCATATTTTTATTCACCTTTCACGAACCTTCCTTTTTTGTTGAGTTATAGCCGCATTTAAGAAAAGGCTCGTGTTTGAGTTTTTGTTGGCCGTCGAACTTTGGTGGCTAGGAAATTGCATTACACTACAGTTGTGCAGTCTATACACATATTTTCTATCACCTTTGACAAACCTTCATTTTTCATTGAGTTATAGCCACACTTATGAAACCACTCGTGTTTGAGTTTTCATGGCCCATCAATCAACTTTGGTGACTATGATTGTGGATTACACTATAGTTGTACATTCTATACGTGTATTTTTTATCGCATTTAGCGAACCTCACTTTTTTGTTGAGTTATATTTGCATTTAGGAAACCACTCATGTTTGAGTTTTTGTGGGACATCAATCAACTTTAGTGACGACAATTGTGGATTTTACTGTAGTTTTGCATTCAATACTAGTATTTCCTATCACCTTTCGTGAACCATCATTTTTTGTTTAGTTATAGCCAGAATCAGGAAACCGCTCATGTTTGAGGTTTTGTGAGCCATTCATCAACTTTAGTGACTACAATTGTGGATTACAATGTAGTTGTGCACTCTATACGCGTATTTTGTATCGCCTTTCACGAACCTTCATTTTTCATTGAGTTATAGGTGCATTTAGGAAATCGATTGTGTTTTAGTTTTCATGGGCCGTCGATCGACTTTGGTGACTATGATTGTGGATTGCATTGTAGTTGTCCATTCTATACATGTATTTCTATCACCTTTCGTGAACCTTCATTTTTTATTGAGTTATAGCTGCATTTAGGTAACCGCTCGTGTTTGAGGTTTTGTGGGCCATCGATCAACTTTGGTGACTATGATTATAGATTACATTGTAGGTGTGCATTGTATACATGTATTTTTTGTTGCCTTATGCGAACATTCATTTTCTGTTGAGTTATAGCCACATTTAGGAAACTCATGTTTGAGTTTTTGTGGGCCATCAATCAACTTTGGCTACTATGATTGTGGACTGTACTGTAGTTGTGCATTTTAGACGCATATTTTTAATCACCTTTGAGGAACCTTCATTTTTTATTGAGTTATAGCTGCATTTAGGAAAACGATAATTTTCGTGGGCCATCGATCAACTTTTGTGACTACGATTGTGGACTGCACTGCAGTTGTCCATTATGTACGCGCATTTTCTATTGCCTTGCGTGAACCTTCATTTTTTGTTTAGTTATACCTGCATTTTGAAAACCGCTCAAGTTTGAGTTTTCATGGGTCATTGATTAACTTTGTGACTATGATTGTGGATTACACTGTAGTTGTGCATTATATATGCATATTTTTCATCGCCTTTCGTGAACCTTCATTCTTTTTTGAGTTATAGCCGCATTTAGGAAACCACTCATGGTTGAGTTTTTGTGGGCCATCAATCAACTTTGGTGACTATGATTATGGATTGTACTATAGTTGTGCATTATGTATGCATATTTTTAATCGCCTCTTACCAACCTTCATTTTTTGTTGAGTTATAGCCGCATTTAAGAAAAGTCTCATGTTTGAGTTTTCGTTGGCCGTCGATCAACTTTGGTGGCTAGGAAAATGCATTACACTATAGTTGTGCAGTCTATACACATATTTTCTATCACCTTTGACAAACCTTCATTTTTCATTGAGTTATAGCCACACTTAGGAAACCGCTCGTGTTTGAGTTTTCATGGCCCATCAATGAACTTTAGTGACTATGATTGTGGATTTTACTGTAGTTTTGCATTCTATACTTGTATTTCCTATCACCTTTCGCGAACCATCATTTTTTGTTTAGTTATAGCCAGAATCAGAAAGCCGCTCATGTTTGAGGTTTTGTGGGCCATTCATCAACTTTGGTGACTACGATTGTGGATTACAAGGTAGTTGTGCACTCTATATGCGTATTTTCTATTGCCTTTCACGAACTTTCATTTTTTGTTGAGTTATAGGTGCACTTAGGAAATCCATTGTGTTTTAGTTTTCATGGGCCATCGATCAACTTTGGTGACTACGATTGTGGATTGCATTGTAGTTGTCCTTTATGTATGTGTATTTCTATCACCTTTCGTGAACCTTCATTTTTTATTGAGTTATAGCCGCATTTAGGAAACCGGTAAACTTTGAGTTTTCGTGGGCCATCGATCAACTTTGGTGACTACGCTTGGTAATTACACTGTAGTTGTGCGTTCTATACGCACATTTTCTATCGCCTTTTGTGAACCTTCAGTTTTTTGTTGAGTTATCGCCGCATTTAGGAAACCGCTATAGTATGAATTTTTCTGGGCCATCAATCAACTTTGGTGACTACGATTGTGAACCTTCCTTTTTTGTTGAGTTATAACTACATTTAGGAAACCGCTCATGATTGAGTTTTTTTGGGCCATCAATCAACTTTGGTGACTACGAGATTGGATTGTACTGTAGTTGTGTATTCTATACACATATTTTTAATTGCCTTTCATGAAACTTTTTTCTTTTGTTGATTTATAGCCACATTTAGGAAAACTCTAGTATTTGAGTTTTTCATGGGCCATCGATCAACTTTGGTGACTACACTTATGGATTATGTTGTACTTGTGAATTTTAGACTCTTATTTTCTAACGCCTTTTGTGAACCTTCATTTTTCGTTGAGTTATAGCCACACTTACGAAACTGCTCATTTTTTAGTGATTTTGGGCTATCGATTACCTTTGGTGATTGCGATTGTGAATTGCATAGTAGTTGTGCATTATGAACACTAATTTTCTATCGCCTTTCATAAACCTTAATTTTTCCTTGAGTTATAGCCGCACTTAGGAAACCGCTCATGTTTGAGTTTTCTTTGGCCATCGATTACGTTTGGTGATTACGATTGTGAATTGCATAGCAGTTCTGCATTATGAACGCTAATTTTTTATCGCCTTTTGCGAAGATTCATTTTTTGTTGAGTTATAGCCACATTTAGGAAACCCTTTTTGTTTGAGTTTTTGTGGGCCATTAATAAACTTTGGTGACTACGATTGTGGATTGCACTGTAGTTGTCCATTTTGTGTGCATATTTTCTATCACCTTTCATGAACATTAATTTTTATTTGAGTTATAGCCACATTTAGGAAACTGCTCATGTTTGAGTTTTTCGTTGGCCATTAATAAACTTTGGTGACTAAGATTGTGGATTGCATTGTAGTTATGCATCTTGAATGCTTAGTTTCTATCACCTTTTGCGAACCTTCATTTTTATTTGAGTTATAGCCACATTTAGTAAACCGCTCGTGTTCGACGTTTTCTGTGCCATCGATCAACTTTGGTGACTATGGTTGTCAATTACACTGTTGTTATGCATTTTATATGTGTATTTTCTATTGCTTTACTCACCCTTATTTTTTGTTGAGTTATAGCAACATTTAGGAAACTGTTCATGTTTGAGTTTTTGTGGGCCATCAATCAACTTTAGTGAGTACGAGTGTGGATTGTATTGTAGTTGTGCATTTTGTACGCATATTTTACTTTCCTTTCACGAACTTTTATTCTTTTTTGAGTTATAGCTGCATTTATGAAAATGCTCATGTTTGAGTTTTCGATCAACGTTGGTGACTACGATTTTGGATTACACTGTAGTTGTCCATTTTGTACATGGATTTTCTATCGCCTTTCGTGAGCCTTCACTTTTTGGTGAGTTATAGTTGCATTTAGGAAACTGCTTGGGTTTGAGTTTTCATGGGGCATCGATCAACTTTGGTGACTACGATTGTGGATTACATTGTAGTTGTGCATTCTATACACATTTTCATGATTTCCTTTCATGAACTTTCACTTTTCGTTGAGTTATAACCAGACATAGGAAACCGCTCGTGTTTGAGTTTTCATGGGCCATCAATCAACTTTGGTGGCTATGATTGTGGATTACACTATAGTTGTGTATTCTATACGCATATATTCTATCACCTTTCGTGAACCTTCATTTTTCGTTTAGTTATAGCTGCACTTGGGAAACCCTTGCGTTTGAGTTTTCATAGGCAATTGATCAACTTTGGTGACTACGATTGTTGATTTCATTATAGTTGTCCAATATGTACACGTATTTTCCATTGCCTTTCGCAAAACTTCCTTTTTCGTTGACTTATAACCGCATTTAGGAAACTGCTTGTGTTTGAGTTTTCCTGGTCCATCAATGAACTTTGGTGACTACGATTGTCGATTGCATTGTAGTATTCCATTTTGTATGCGTATTTTCTATCAGTTTTTGCAAACCTTCATTTTTTGTTGATTTATAGCCGCATTTAGGAAACTGCTTGTGTTTGAGTTTTTGTGGGCCATCGATCAACTTTGGTGGGTTACACTGTAATTGTGCATTCTATATGCGTATTTTCTATTGCCTTTCACGAACCTTCATTATTAGTTGAGTTATAGCCGCATTTAGGAAACCACTCATGTTTGAGTTTTTATGGGCATCAATCAGCTTTGGTGACTAGGATAATGGATAGTATTGTTACACTGTAGTTGTGCATTCTCTATGTGTATTTTCTATTGCCTTTCACGAACCTTCATATTTTCTTGACTTATAGCTGCATTTAGAAAACTGCCCGTTTTTGAGTTTTTCGTGGGCCATCATTTAACTTTGGTGACTACGATTGTGGATTTTACTGTAGTTTTCCATTCTATACGCTTATTTTTGGTTGCCTTTCATGAACCTTCACTTTTTGTTGAGTTATAGCCGCATTTAGGAAACCACTCATATGTGAGTTTTCATGGGCCATTGAAAAACTTTGGTTACGACGATTGTGCATGACACTGTAGTTATTTATTCTATACACGTATTTTCTATCGCCTTTCGCGGACCTTCTTTCTTTGTTGAGTTATAGCCGCATTTAAGAAACTGCTCATGTTTGAGTTTTTTTGGGCCATCAATCAACTTTGGTGACTACGATTGTGGATTGTAGTATAGTTCATTCTCTACGCATTTTTTAAATCGCCTTTCACGAACCTTCATTTTTTGTCTAGTTATAGCTGCATTTAGGAAAACGCTCATGTTTGAGTTTTTATAGGTCATCATCAACTTTGGTGACTACGATTGTGGATTGTACTATACTTGTGCATTCTGTACGCATATTTTGAATCGCCTTTCATGAACCTTCATTTTTTATTGAGTTATAGCCACATTGATGAAAATGCTCGTGGTTGAGTTTTCCTAGGCCTTGTGTGCTAAAGAGAACTAGATCGTCCAGTGTTTTGAAAAATAAGTTGCTCTTAAAAAAGGGATTTTTTTGAAATGTAGAAGCAGTAGAGGCAATAGAGGAATTTTTTTTTAATCCTTTTATGAAAAATATGATAAATGAGTTTTGTAGAGTTGTTCTGAGTAGACCCAGATCGTCCATTTTTCGAAATACTCAATTTTCACCAACATGCAAGAACCCCTCAAAAATAGAATCTACGAAATTTTTTTTTTTTAGGAAAATCGAAATACGGGTTTTATAGTTGCTCATGTGCTCAAGAGACCTTGATCTTTCGTTACTTTAAAAAAATAGTTATTCTTGAAAAATATAATTTTTTTTCAAAAGTAGTAGTAGAGGTAATAGAGGCAATTTTTTTGAATCCTTTTATGAAAATTTTGAGAAATGGATTGTGTAGAGATTGTCGTTCTGAGAACACCCAAATCGTCCTTTTTTCGAAAAACTAATTTTTCACCAACATGCAAAAACCCCTCAAAAAGAGAATCTAGGAAATATTTTTTTTTTGGAAAATCGAAAATATGGGTTTTATAGGAGCCCTTGTGCTAAAAAGACTTAGATCGTTTGTTTTTTGAAAAAAATATTTGTTCTTTAAAAAGATAGTTTTTTTTAAAAGTAGACGTAGTAGAGATAACAAAGACAAATTTTTTGAATCTTTTTATGAAAAATCTGACAAATGGGAGTTATAGAGAATGTCGTTTTGAGTAGACCCAGATTGTCCTTTTTGTGAAAATCTAATTTTTCACCAACATCCAAGAACCCCTCAAAAATATAATCTACAAAATAATAACTTTTGGAAAATCGAAAATATCAGCTCGTCAGTTTTTTGAAAAAAATAATTTTTCACCAACATGTTTGTGGATTACACTGTAATTGTGCATTCTATATGCGTATTTTCTATCGTCTTTCACGAAACTTCACTTTTTGTTGAGTTATAGCCGCATTTCAGAAACAACTCAAGTTTGAGTTTTTGTGAGCCATTGATGAACTTTGGTGACTACGATTGTGGATTGTACTCTAGTTGTGCATATTTTTAATCTCCTTTTATGAACCTTCTTTTTTTGTTGAGTTAATTTAGGAAATCTCTCGTATTTGAGTTTTTGTCGGCCATTGATCAACTTTGGTGACTATGATTGTGGATTACACTGTAATTGTGCATTCTATATGTGTATTTTCTACCGCCTTTCACAAAGCTTCATTTTTCTTTCAGTTATAGGTGCACTTAGGAAACTGCCTATGTTTGAGTTTTTGAGGCCATCAATCAACTTTTGTGACTACGATTTTGGATTACACTATAGTTGTCCATTTTGTACATGCATTTTCTATGGTCATTTCCCAACCTTCTTTTTTTGTTGAGTTATACCCGTATTTAAAAAATCGCTCGAGTTTGAGTTTTCGTGGGCCATCGATCAACTTTCGTGACTAAGATTTTGGATTGCACTATAGTTGTGCATTTTGTACACATATTTTTAATCACATTGAACCTTTATTTTTTGTTGAGTTATAGCCGCATTTAAAAAAATGCTCATGTTTGAGTTTTTTTGGGCCATCAATCAACTTTGGTGACTACGATTGTGGATTGTACTGTATTTGTGCATTTTGTACGTATATTTTTAATCGTCTTTCACGAACCGTCATTTTTTGATGAGTTATAGCCGCATTTAGGAAAACATACGAGTTTGAGTTTTCTTGGGCCATCTATCAACTTTGGTGACTACAATTGTTTATTGCATTGTAGTTGTCCATTTTGTACGCGTATTTTTTTATCAAATTTTGTCAACCATCATCTTTAATGAGTTATAGCCGCATTTACGAAACCGCTCGTGTTTGTGTTTTCGTGGGCCTTCAATCAGGCTTGGCAACTATGATAGTGGATTGCACTATAGTGGTGCATTATGAATGCCAATTTTCTATCTCCTTTCGCGAAGCTTTATTTTTTTTGAGTTATAGCCGCATTTAGGAAACCCCCCGTGTTTTAGTTTTTGTGGTGTATCAATCAACTTTGGTCACTACGATTGTGGATTACAATGTAATTGTGCATTCAACATGCGTACTTTCTATCACCTTTCGTGAACCTTCATTTTTTGTTGAGTTATAGCTACACTTAGGAAAAAGCTCACGTTTGTGTTTTCATGAGCCATTGATCAACTTTGGTGACTACAATTGTGGATTACAAGTAGTTGTCCATTCTGTACGTGTATTTTCTATCAGCTTTCAGAAAATTCATTTTTTATTGAGTTATAGCCACATTTTGGAAACCACTCATGTTTGAGTTTTTCGTGGGCCATCGATCAACTTTGGTGACTATGATCATTGATTTCACTATAGTTGTCCATTCTTTACGTGTATTTTCTATCGCCTTTCGTGAACTTTCTTTTTTATTGAGTTATAGCCACATTAAGGAAACCGCTGGTGTTTGAGTTTTTTGTGGGCCATCGATCAACTTTGGTGAGTACGCTTGTTGAATATACTGTAGTTGTTCATTCTATACACTTCTTTTCTATTGTATTTCATGAACCTTCATTCTTTGTTTAATTATAGCCGCATTTAGGAAACCGCTCGATTTTGAGTTTTCGTGGGCCATCGATCAACATTGGTTACTATGATTATGGATTACACTATAGTTGTCCATTCTATACGTGTATTTTCTATCACATTTCGTGAACCTTCATTTTTTGTTGAGCTACAACCGCACTTAGGAAACTACTCGTGTTTGAGTTTTTTTGGGCCGTCGATCAACTTTGGTGACTAGAATTGTGGATTGCACTGTCCTTGTCCATTTTGTACGCGTATTTTCTATCGCCTTTCGCGAACCTTCATTTTTTGTTGAGTTATAGCCGTATTTAAGAAAATTCTTGTGTTTGAGTTTTTGTGGGCCATCTATCAGCTTTGGTGACTACGATTGTGGATTAGATAGTAGATGCACATTCTATACATATATTTACTATCACCTTTTGTGAACCTTAAATTTTAGTTGAGTTATAGCCGCACTTAGGAAACTACTCATGTTTGACTTTTTTTGGGCCATCGATCAACTTTGGTGACTACAATTGTGGATTGCACTGTCCTTGTCCATTTTGTACACGTATTTTCTATCGCCTTTCACAAACCTTCATTTTTTGTTGAGTTTTAGCCTCATTTAGGAAAATGCTCATGTTTGAGTATTTGTGGGCCATCTATCAGCTTTGGCAACTATGATTGTGGATTAGACAGTAGATGCGCATTCTATATGCATATTTTCTATCACCTTTTGCGAACCTTATATTTTTGTTGAGTTGTAGCTGCATTGAGGAAACTTTTCATGTTTGAATTTTTTTAGGCCATCAATCATATTTGGTGACTACGATTGTGGATTACACTATAGTTGTACATTGTATATGTGTATTTTCTCTCGCCTTACTCGCGTCTTCATTTTTCATTGAGTTATCACCGCACTTAGGAAACCGCTCGTGTTTGAGTTTTTCGTGGGCCATCGGTCAACTTTGGTGTCGGCGATTGTGGATTGCATTGTAGTTATCCATTCCGTACACATATTTTCTATCACCTTTTGCAAACTTTCTTCTTTTGTTCAATTATAGCCACATTTAGGAAACCACTTGAGTTTGAGCTTTCATAGGCCATCGATCAACTTTGGTGACTACACTTGTGGATTGCATTGTAGTTGTCCATTTTGTACATGTATTTTCTATCACGTTTCAAAAAACCTTCACTTTTTGTTGTGTTATAGCCGCAATTAGGAAACTGCTCGAGTTTGAGTTCTCGTGGGCAATCGATCAACTTTGGTGACTACGTTTGTGAAATACACTGTAGTTGTGTATTTTATATGCGTATTTTCTATCGCCTTTCACGAACCTTCATTTTTTGTTGAGTTATACTTAAGATTAGGAAACCGGTCGTATTTGGGTTTTCTTGGGCTATCGATTGACTTTGGTGGCTACAATTGTGGATTGCACCAAAATTGTCCATTCTCTAAATGTACTTTCTATTGCCTTTCGCAAACTTTCTACCGCCTTTTGCAAACTTTCTTCTTTTGTTCAATTATTGCCGTATTTAGGAAACTGCTCGAGTTTGAGCTTTCGTAGGTCATCGATCAACTTGGTGACTACACTTGTGGATTGCATTGTAGTTGTCCATTTTGTACGTGTATTTTCTATCACCTTTGAAAAAACCTTCACTTTTTGTTGTGTTATAGCTGAAATTAGGAAATTGGTCGAGTTTGAGTTCTCGTGGGCAATCAATCAACTTTGGTGACTACGTTTGTGAAATACACTGTAGTTGTGTATTTTATATGCGTATTTTCTATCGCCTTTCACGAACCTTCATTTTTTGTTGAGTTATACTTAAGATTAGGAAACCGCCCGTATTTGGGTTTTCTTGGGCTATCAATTGACTTTGGTGGCTACAATTGTGGATTACACCATAATTGTCCATTCTCTAAATGTACTTTCTATCGCCTTTTGCAAACTTTCTACCGCCTTTTGCAAACTTTCTTCTTTTGTTCAATTATTGCCGCATTTAGGAAATCGCTGGAGTTTGAGCTTTCGTAGGCCATCGATCAACTTTGGTGACTACGCTTGTGGATTGCATTGTAGTTGTCCATTTTGTACGTGTATTTTCTATCACCTTTCAAAAAACCTTCACTTTTTGTTGTGTTATAGCCGCAATTAGGAAACTGGTCGAGTTTGAGTTCTCGTGGGCAATTGGTCAACTTTGGTGACTACGTTTGTGAAATACATTGTAGTTGTGTATTTTATACGGGTATTTTCTATCGCCTTTCACGAACCTTCATTTTTTGTTGAGTTATACTTAAGATTAGGAAACCGCTCGTATTTGGGCTTTCTTGGGCTATCTATCACCTTTTGCGAACTTTTATCTTTTGTTGAGTTATAGCCGCATTTAGGAAACCGCTCGCATTTGAGTTTTCGTGGGTGATCGATCAACTTTGGTGTCTATGCTTCTGGATTAGATTGTAGTTGTGCAATCTATACGCATATTTTCTATCGCCTTTCACGAACCTTCATTTTTGTTGAGTTATAGCCGTATTTAGGAAACTACTCATGTTTGAGTTTTCATGGATATCAACTTTGGTTAGATCGTGCTTTTTTCGAAAAACTAAATTTTCACCAACATGCAAGAACCCCTCAAAAATAGAATCTACAAAACAATTCTTTTTGGGAAAATGAAAAATATGGGTTTGATAGGTGCTGATGTGCTAAAGAGACCTAGATCGTCCATTTTTTAAATTATTTGTTTTCGAAAAAGATAGTTTTTTTTTTAAAAGTAGAAGTATTAGATGTAACAGAGGCATATTTTTTGAATCCTTTTTATGAAAAATCAGTTTTGTAGAGAATGTTGTTCTAAGTAGACGTAGATTGTCCTTTTTTTGAAAAAATAATTTTTCACAAACATGCAAGAATCCCTCAAAAATAGAATCTATGAAACATTTTTTTGTGAAAATAAAAAAATATTGGTCTTATAGGTGCTCGTGTGCAAAATAAACCAGGAACGTTTGTTTTTTCAAAAAAAAAATTGTAGATTTTTTTGAGTAGTAGTAGAGGTAACAGAGGCAAATTTTTTGAATCTTTATTTTTTAAATCTGAGAAATGGGTTTTGTAGAGAATCTTATTTTGATTAGAGGCAAATTGTCCTTTTTTCGAAAAGCCAATTTTTCACCAACATGTAAGAACCCTAAAAAATAGAATCTATGAAAATATTGTTTTGGGAAAATTGAAATATGGGTTTTCTAGGTGCTCGTGCGCTAAAGAGAACCAGATTGTCCGTTGTTTTAAAAAATAACTTGCTTTTTGAAAAAGAGATTTTTTTGAAATATAGAAGCAATACAGGCAATAGAGGCAATTTTTTTGAATCTTTTTATGAAAAATCTGAGAAATGAGTTTTGTAGAGAATGTCATTTTGAGTAAACCCAGATCTTCCATTTTTTGAAAAACTAATTTTTAACAATCATGCAAGAACCCTTATAAAAATAGAATCTATGATACAATTTATTTTTGGGGAAATCGAAAATATGGGTTTTATAGGTGCTCATGTGCTAAACGACCCAAATCGTTCGTTTTTTGAAAAAATAATTTGTTCTTGAAAAAGATTGTTTTTTTTTTAAAGTAGAAGTATTAGACGTAACAGAGGAAATTTTTTAAAATCTTTTTATCAAAAATCTTAGAAATGGGATTTGTAGAGACTGTTATTATGATTAGAACCATATCTTCCTTTTTTCGAAAAACTAATATTTCACCAACATGCAAGAACTCCTCAAAAAAAGAATCCACGAAACAATTTGTTTTGGAAAAATCGAAACATGGGTTTTATAGGTAGTCGTGTGCTCAAGATACCCAGATTGTCTGTTTTTTGAAAAAATAAGTTCTTGAAAAAGACATTTTTTTGAATAGTAGAAGCAGTAGAGGTAACAGAGGAAAATTTTTTGAATATTTTTTGTGAAAAATCTGATAAATGAGTTTTTAAGAGAATGTCATTCTGAGTAGACCCAGCTCATCCATTTTTTGAGAAACTATTTTTTCACCAACATGCAAGAACCCCTCAAAAATAGAATCTATGAAACAATTTTTTTTGGGAAAATCGAAATACAGGTTTTATAGCTGCTCATGTGCTCAAGAGACCCTAATCGTCCATTTTTTTTTTTTACATTGTTCTGGAAAAAGATAGACCTTTTTGAAAAGTAGAAGCAGTAGAGGTAATAGAGGCAAATTTTTTGAATCTTTTTATGAAAAATCTGAGAAATGGGTTTTCTAGAGAATGTCGTTCTGAGAAGACCCATGTTGTCCTTTTTTTGAAAATTTATTTTTTCACCAACATGCAAAAACCCTTCAAAACTAGAATCTAGGAGCCAATTTTTTTTAGGAAAATCAAAAATATGGGTTTTATAGGTGCCCATGTGCTAAAAAGACCCACATCATCCATTTTTTGAAAAAATTATTTGTTCTTCAAAAAGATAGATTTGTTTCAAAAGAAGAAGCAATAGAGATAACAGAGACAATTTTTTTGAATCCTTTTATGAAAAATCTGATAAATGGGTTTTGTAGAGAATGTCATTCCGAGTAGACCCAGATTGCCGTTTTTTTGAAAAACTATTTTTTCACCAACATGCAACACCTCAAAAATAGAATCTACAAAACAATTTTTTTGGAAAATCGAAAATATCAGTTTTATAGGTCTTTGTGTGCTAAGAGACCTAGATTGTTCGTTTTATGAAAAAATAAGTTCTTGAAAAAGATAGACATAACATAGGAAATTTTTTTGAATCTTTTTATGAAAAATGGGATAATTGAGTTTTATAGACAATGTCATTTTTTTTGGGAAAATTGAAAATATGTGTTTTATAGGTACTCGTGTGCTCAAGAGTCCCAAGTCATCTGGTATTTCAAAAAATAAGTTGTTCTTGAAAATGATAGGGTTTTTCGAAAAGTAGAAGCCGTGGAGGTAACAAAGGCAAAATTTTTGAATCTTTTTATGAAAAATCTGAGAGATGGGTTTTTTAGAGAATGTCATTTTGAGTAACCCAGATCGTCCTTTTTTTGAAAAACTAATTTTTCAACAACATGCAAGAACCCCTCAAAAATAGAATCTACGAAACAATTATTTTTGGAAAAATTGAAATATGGTTTTTATAGGTGCTCATGTGCTAAAGAGACCCAGATCATCCGTTTTTTGAAAAAATAAGTTTTTCTTGAAAAAGATAGTTTGTTTTTGAAAAGTAGAAGCAGTAGATGTAATGAATCCTTTTATGAAAAATCTCAGAAATCGGTTTTGTAGAGAATGTCATTCTAAGTGGACCTAGATTGTCATTTTTTCAAAAAACTAAATTTGCATCAACATGCAAGAACCCCTCAAAAGGTGAATCTGCGAAACAATTGTTTTTGGAAAAATTGAAATATGGTTTTTATAGGTGCTCGTGTTCTAAAGAGACCCAGACTGTCTGTTTTTTGAAAAAATAAGTTATTCTTGAAAAAGATAGTTTGTTTCGAAAAGTAGAAGCAGTAGATGTAACATAGGTTAACATTTTTTGAATCCTTTTATGAAAATTTTCAGAAATGGGTTTTGTAGAGAATGTCGTTCTGAGTTGACCCATATTGTCCTTTTTTCGAAAAACTAATTTCTCATCAACATGCAAGAATTGCTCAAAAATAGAATATAAGAAACAATATTTTTTGGGAAAATAAAAAACATAGGTTTTATAGATGCTAGACCCAGATCGTCTATTTTTTTTTAAATAAGTTGTTTTTGAAAAAGATAGATTTTTTTGAAAAGCAGAAACAGAAGTGGTAACAAAGGGAAATTTTTTGAATCTTTCTATGAAATATCCTATACACGAGTATAAAACCCATATTTTCAATTTTCCCAAAAACATTTGTTGCGTTATAACCCCACTTAGTAAAACACTCGTGTTGGACTTTTCATGGGCCATCGATCAACTTTAGTGACTACGATTGTGGATTACATTGTAGTTGTGCATTCTATACGTACATTTTCTATTGCCTTTCGTCAACCTTCATTTTTCATTGAGCTATAGCCGCACATAGGAAACTATTCGTATTTGAGTTTTCATGGGCCATCAATCAACTTTGGTAACTACGATTGTGAATTGCACTGTAATTGTTCGTTCTATATGCATATTTTATATCACCTTTCACGAACCTTCATTTTTAGTTGAGTTATAGCCGCATTTAGGAAACCGCTCGAGTTTGAGTTTTCATGGGCCATCGATCAAATCTAGTGACTACGCTTGTGGATCACACTTTAGTTGTGCATTCTATATGTGTATTTTCTGTCCCCTTTCGCAAACCTTCATTTTTGATTGAGTTATAGACGCATTTAGGAAAATGATCATGTTTGAGTTTTTGTGGGCCATCGATCAAATTTGGTGATTGCGTTTGTGGATTGTACTATAGTTGTGCATTCTTTATCCATATTTTTAATCACCTTCCATGAACCTTTATTTTTTACTGAGTTATAATTTAGTTAAATGCTCATGCTTGAGTTTTTGTGGGCTATCGATCAACTTTGGTGACTACGATTGTGGATTGCACTGTGGTTGTCCATTCTGTACGCATTTTTTCTATCGCCTTTTTGTGAACCTCCATTTTTCTTTGAGTTATAGTCGTATTAAGGAAACCGCTTGTGTTTGAGTTTTCATGGGTCGTCGATCAACTTTGGGCACTACAATTTTTGATTGCACTCTAGTTGTCCATTTTGTACACGTATTTTCTATTGTCTTTCGCAAACTTTCATTTTTTGTTGAGTTTTAGCCGCATTTAGGAAACCACTCGTGTTTGAGTTTTCGTGGGCCATTGAACAACTTTGGTGCCTACAATTATGGATTGTACTATAGTTGTACATTTTGTACACATATATTTAATCACCTTTCCCAAACCTTCATTTTTTGTTGAGTTACAGCCGGATTTAGGAAAACACTCATGTTTGAGTTTTCGCGGACCATTGATAAACTTTAGTCACTATGATTGTGGATTGCATTGTACTTGTCCATTTTGTACGAGTATTTTTGATCGCCTTTTGTGAACATTGATTTTTTGTTGAATTATAGTTGTATTTACGAAACCGCTTGAGTTTTAGATTTCGTGGGCCATCGATCGGCCTTGTTGACAACAATTCTGGATTGCACTGTAGTTGTGCATTTTGTACACATATTTTTTATCACCTTTCACGAATCTTCATTTTTTGTTGAATTATAATTTAGGAAAACGCTTGTGTTTGAGTTTTTGTGGTCCATCGATCAACTTTGGTCACTACGATTGTGGATTACACTTTAGGTTTTCATTCTACATGCATATTTTCTATCGCCTTTCACGAACCTTCATTTTTAGGTTAGGTATAGTTGCACTTAGGAAACCGCTCGTGTTTGAGATTTTGTGAGCCATCGATCAACTTTGGTGACTATAATTGTGGATTGCACTGTAATTTTACATTCTGTACATTTATTTTCTATAGCCTTTCGTGAACCTTCATTTTTGTTGAGTTATAGCCGCATTGGGAAACCGCTCGATTTCATTTTTTGGTGGCCATCGATTAACTTTGGTGACTGCACTTCTCTGTTACACTTGTGCATTTTATACGCGTATTTTCTATCACCTTTCGCAAATCTTCATTTTTTGATGAGTTATGGCCGCATTTAGGAAACCACCCGTGTTTGAATTTTCATGGGCCGTCAATCAACTTTGCTGACTATGATTGTGGATTGCACTGTAGTTGTCCATTTTGTACGCATATTTTCTATCACCTTTCAAGAACCTTCATTTTTTATTGAGTTATAGCCTCAATTAGCAAACCATTCATGTTTGAGTTTTTTTGGGCCATTGATCAACTTTGATGACAATGATTATGGATTGTACTGTAGTTGTGCATTATGTACGCATATTTTAAATCGCTTTTCATGATCCTTCATTTTTTGTTTAGTTATAGCCACATTTTGGTAAACTTTGAGTTTTCATGGGCCATCGTTCAACTTTGGTGACTACGATTGTGGATTACAATGTAGTTGTGCATTCTATACATGTATTTTCTACCGCCTTTCACGAACCTTCAATTTTCGTTGAGTTATAGCTGCACTTAGGAAACCGCTCATGTTTGAGTTTTCGTTCGCCATCGATCAAATTTCATGACTACAATTGTGAATTGAACTATAGTTGTTGATTATGTCCTTGTATTTTCTATCGCCTTTCATAAACCTTTATTATTTTTTTAGTTATAGCCGCATTTAGGAAACCGCTCGAGTGTGAGTTTTTTTAGGCCATTGATCAAATTTGGTGACTACGATTGTGGATTGCACTGTAGTTGTCCATTATATACGTGTATTTCTTGTTGCCTTTTGCAAATCTTCATTTTTTGTTGAGTTATAACTACATGTAGATTGTGGATTGTATTGTAGTTGTGCATTTTATACGCATATTTTTAATCGCCTTTCAAGAAAAATCATTTTTTGTTGAGTTATAGTTGCACTTAAGAAACTGCTCGACATTGAGTTTTCATGGGCCATCGATCAACTTTGGTGACTAGGGCATGTGCAGGATCATGGTATGCCAAAAAGTGGCAATGGAGAAAAAAATGTGTTTCTACGACTCAAAAACGCGAAAAAGTTGAGTTGACTCATTTTGTTTCGGCTTAACCGCGGCGGGCGCACAGTGGAAAGCGCAAATCAGATATCTGATTTCAAATCCATCTACAACAGGTAAGATTCTTGATTTTTTATTTGCTCTAATCAAATTTTCAATTAGATTTTTTTAATTTTAGTTGATTTTTTTCAAAATAGGGTTTTTTGATAGATATTTTATGAAAAATTTGAGTTTAGCATGGATTTTGATGAAAATTGAATGTTTGCAATGGATTTTGATGAAATTTGAATGTTTGCAATGGATTTTCACTTAAAAATAATGTTTTTTATGTATTTGGATTAAAAATTAGAGAATTTTATAGATTTTTGTTAAAAACTAGGGTTTTTGTTGGATTTTTTTAAAAAACTAGGGTATCTAGAATAATTGGATAAAGACCTACAATGAATTCAACAATTCTTAAGCATTGAACCTTTGGATGGAGAAGCAATCCCTCTTTTGGATAGCATTGGGAAGTTGGTAAATGATTAGGAAGGGATAGAAGTGTTACGTAGCCTAGCTAATATAGTAGATTCTAATATTCCTTTGGTAGCTAGTTTCACGAAATTTTTGACTAATGCTCAAAATCCTTTTGGAAAATAAGTTTCCTCTCCCACAATAATGCCTTCTATTCCCAACTTTACACCTCCAGTCATAGCATCAATGATGGAATATAACAATGGTTTAAACTCAAGCTTAGGAATTTCTAGTGGAAATTATAATAGTTTTGTCCCTTCACCTATAACACCTCCATATTCATCACCCCTCCTAAACATGAAATATAATATCCCACCATTCCTCCATACTAGTTCACCATACTTGAAAAACTCTCACAACATGTGGCCCAATGATTTTGTGATAAATCAACTTTTTTATTTAAAGCATGACATTATTACAACAACAAATTTCAAACTTAAACCAAAATCAAACCAATAGTAAACATCCAAAATACCTTACACATAGTTCATTAATGTTCACTATTTTAAATACACCTATACTACAAAACATTGAAATACCTCGCTTTGGAAAGTACAATGGTAAAAAATATCCTAATAACCATTTGTTAGTTTTACTACCTTGTGTAGAGACTTTATTTTTGAAGATTCACTCATAGTGAAACTCTTTTCTAGATCATTGAAAGATATGGCCTTGGATTGGTTTTGTTCATTGTCAAACAATCAATTACCTCCTTTACACAACTCATTAATGATTTCCTCCAACACTTTCAAGTGAACATCAGTCCTCAAGTTACATTAACAAATTTAGTTCATTGTAATCAAGGACCTAAAGAGAAAATAAAAAACTTTATGAAATGATACTAATCCCTTTATTTGAAATTCTCCTATAGTCTTCAAGATGTTGACATTCAAAGGGTGTTTATAGGTAACTTACAACCTAATATTCAAGATAAGAAATTGCTAATGAAATATCCATCCTTAACACGTTTTTGTATAACCCTTCATGATTATCAAATATCGATTAGTTGGTATGAAGGTACCCCTTCATAGGCTCCTATTGGTCAATCATATAAGTCATGCCTCAAAACAACTATCAATCATTTAAAAGGAAAAAACAAAATATTCATTACTTGATAAACATTCATGTCAAACTGCTCATAATATTGAGACAGAAGTAACTATTGTAAACATAACTCTAGATATAAATTTAGGCCATGAGATAGGAAATTTTCATAGTTGTTTGATTCTCTCCATGTGATCATGTTGCAATTGTTAAACAAGAATATGATTCAACTTCCTCCAATTAGTCATATTCAAACAATTAAACCTTTACCACCAAACTTTAATGCAAAAACATTTTTTCAATATCATCGTACACCTCGACATGATATGGAAAGATGTAAGCATATTTATAACCAAGTGCAAGACCTCATTCTAATCAAATCCAGTTGGATGACCTATTAATGACAAAGGAAATAAATTGGTTTTTTCACCTAATGAATACCTACAAATATTTACAAGCCCAATGCCAATTAATTCAACAAACTTTGTTCAATACAATGATAATGAAAAAGATGATAATGATTTTTCCATCTTTATAAACATTATTAATATTCAAAATCATAAAGGAAAAACCAATATTTTGTTTGACATTTCTTTTACATATATTGATTCTTCTATAACTACACTCGATGGTCTTCTTTATATCAAGTTTGTAGAAACCCGAAAAGGGGAATACTCATTGATCCCATGTACATAGTGAATATGATCAAAAAAGAGTTATTGTATGTACATGAACTTTATGCAGATGATTATGAACAATCCAAAGCATGATTAAAAGCTCATGATTGTTATGGCTTCCCTATAATTGGTCTGATAACTCTCCCAGTAAAGGTTGGACCTAAATAGTTGGGTGGTTTTGATAGATTTTTATGAAAATTTGAGTTTAGCATGGATTTTGATGAAATTTGAATGTTTGCAATGGATTTTGACTTAAAAATAGTGTTTTATGTATTTGGATTAAAAATTAGAAAATTTATAGATTTTTGTTAAAAACTAGAATTATTTTATAATATTTTCATTTATATTGTCTAATTTTAATTAGATTGTTGTTTTATATTGAATCAGGCATTATGGCTGCGACAATGAAAATGCACCAATTCCACCACCTCCACCACCTCCACACTCCTCCTCCTCCACCACCACCTCCTCCACCACCTCCACAGCCATCAATTCAAGAATTAATTTCTGAAAAATTGCAACAATTAAGGGGCATTTCTGAAGTTTATACGAGAGTCCCTCGATTATCTTCGATGTCAAACACAATGAATGAAATAATTAAAAATATAGAAACCCTCTCCTCGCAACATAATGCCTTTCATTCGTGGCTGAAAACATGAAAGAATATTATGCATGTGGATTGTCCTATGATGATGTGAAAAGATCTTGGAATAACCAAAGCCCAAATAGCCTCTTTATTTGTTAACCCCCGCACTGGTTTGCCAGTTAATGTTAATAAACAAAACTTTCTATAAAATGGTGCACTCATAGAGACATTGTAGAAAATTTTTGGGATCGTTGGTGTATGGTTTTTTTGAAACCACCCAACAACAATTTGGATGTACCATTTTACTTTATAAAAAAATTATATGCTGAGTTTATGTTAGGGCATCATGTCAATTACTTTGACATTAGACCCTTCCAGGGCGTTGGTGGAGGTATGCCCCAAGATAGGCGGTGATTAAATCAATACTTACCCACATGTTCCCCTCCCTCGCCTTCCTCCGCCACCTCCAGTATACCATCCAGATATTATGTAGGATGCGGCCACACAGACTATCCAAGCTATTCACTCTTTGAGTGGTCTTTTGGTTTCACATGCTTCTGTAGTAGCTCAGCCACATTCTGGTGATGTTGGTGATGGCTCGAGTGCTGCTGCATCATCTTCGTCAGTCCACATATTTGTGTGCCACATACTTGCTCCATGTGCGCCA
>VDFB02307160.1:0-49804 GCA_007258455.2 Sequoia sempervirens | reverse complement strand
AGGAGATACCAATCCTAAAAAGTCAACACAAAAAGCGTGTTTAATAGCTTACTTTGTTTTTCCGGAGTTCGCCCATGTGGCTGACGACTTTATTTTTAGCCAAAATTGATAAAATGAAAAGGGTTTGTAGATGAGATTCTCAGCTTTTTGCCAATATAAATTATGTTTTATTTTGAATTTAATAGATTATTATTATTTATTTTCTCCTAGAATTATGACAAAAGTCCCGATTGATAGGCTGATTGTAAAACATTTATAACTTTCAAACGGTATCATATTTTTTGAATCCAAAACATGCGTCACATTCTATACTTTGCATACTATAGGATTAAAAAAAAAAAAATGAATTTCATGAAATTTTGACCAAGTTAAGGTGGCCTACATAATGAAGTTTTTATATTTTAAAGTTCTAATAAAAATTCATAATTAATTATTTACATGGAAAAAAATACAAAAAAATATATGGGCCACATCCGACATGAGTCCTCTACTTACATCTAAAAATGTCATAAATAAATATTATCATTTTATTATGGTTAGGTGGCCTCCATGCACACCTACTCTTTAATTTTTCCTAAAATTTAAGTAATACCGCATTGAAATTTCAAATTTTCACCAAATAGATTTTGTTTTTAAAAAAATAAACCTAGTAGTTTAGAAACTACATTCAATTTCCCACAGAATCTATTCTTACATGTTTTTGAAATAATATAGATAACTTATTCAAATTTTTACATCAAGTTGCCTAACTCTAATTGTTCTGAATTTTCATTTTCACTTAAGGGCTTGTTTGGCATACCATGATCCTGCACATACCCACTATGCTTGTGGATTACACTGTAGTAATGAATTTTATACTCGTATTTTGTAGCAGCTTCTGCAAACCTTCATTTTTTGTTGAGTTATAGCGGCATTTAGGAAACTGCTCATGTCTGAGTTTTTGTGGGCCATTGATGAACTTTTGTGAATACGATTGTGAATTGTATTGTAGTTGTGCATTTAGTATGCATATTTTTAATCTTCTTTCACAAACCTTCATTTTCTGATGAAACTACAGCCAAATTTAGGAAAACGCTATTGTTTGAGATTTATTGGGCCATAGATCAAATTTGGTGACTACGATCATGGATTACTGTAGTTGTGCAATCTATACACATATTTTCTATCACCTTTCATGAACCTTCATTTTTCGTACAATTATAGTTGCACTTAGGAAACCATTCATGTTTGAGTTTTCATGGGCCATTGATCAACCTTGGTGACTATGATTGTGGATTGCACTGTAGTTGTTCATTTTGTACCTGCATTTTCTCTTGCCTTTCGTGAACCTTCATTTTTTGTTGAGTTATAGCCGCACTTAGGAAACCACTCAAGTTTGAGCTTTCGTGGGATATCGATAAACAGTACACTACAATCCACAATCATAGTCACCAAAGTTGATTGATGGCCCACAAAAACTCAAACATGAGCGGTTTCCTAAATGTGGCTATAACTAAAAAAAAATGAAGGTTCACGAAGGGCGATAGAAAATACACATACATAATGCACCACTACAATGTAATCCATAAGCGTTGTCACCAAAGTTGATCAATGGCCGATTAAACCTCAAACACGAGCGGTTTTAAATGCGTCTATAACTCAACAAAAAATGAAGGTTCCAAAAGCCGACAGAAAATACATGTACAAAATGGACAACTACAATGCAATCCATAATCGTATTCACCAAAGTTGATCAATTGCCAATGAAAACTCAAACATGAGCGGTTCCTAAGTGCAGCTATAACTCGACAAAAAATGAAGGTTCACAAAAGGTGATAAAAATACGCATATAGAATGCAGAACTACATTGTAATCCACAATTGTAGTAAACAAAGTTGATCAATGGCTCAGGAAAACTCAAACACGTGCGTTTTCTAAAATTCAGCTATAACTCAAAAAAATATTCAAAGTTCCTGAAAGGCGATTGTAAATATGTGTACAAAATGCACAACTGCAGTACAATCCACAATCATTGTCACCAAAGTTATTTGATGACCCACAAAAACTCAAACACGAGCGGTTTACTAAATGCAGCTATAACTCAACAAAAAGTGAAGGTTCGTGAAAAGCGATTAAAAAAATGTGTACTTTCGCAAACCTTAATTTTTGTTGACCTATAGCCGCATTTAGGAAACCGCTCATGTTTGAGTTTTTATGGGTCATCAATAAACTTTGGTGACTACGATTGTGGATTGTACTATAGTTGTGCATTCTATACGCATATTTTTAATCAGCTTTCACAAACCTTCATTTTTTATTGAGTTACAGCCGCATTTAGGAAAACATTCATGTTTGAGTTTTCGTTGGCCATAGATCAACTTTGGTGACTATGATTGTGGATTACACTATAGTTGTTCACTCTATACGTGTATTTTCTATCACCTTTTGTGAACTTTAATTTTTTGTTGAGTTATAGCCGCAGTTAGGAAACCGCTCGAGTTTGAGTTTTCATGGGCCATCGATCAACCTTGGTGACTACATTTGTGGATTACACTGTATAGTTTTGCATTTTATACACGTATTTTCTATCACCTTTCGCGAGCCTTCATTTTTTGTTGAGTTACAGCCGTATCTAGGAAACCACTCATGTTTAAGTTTTTGTGGGTCATCAAACAAATTTGGTGACTACGACTTTGGATTGTACTATAGTTGTGCATTATGTACACATTTTTTAATCGTCTTTCACGAAATTTTATTTTTTGATGAGTTATACCCGCATATAGAAAAATGCTCGTGTTTGAATTTTTCATGGGCCATATATCAACTTTGGTGAGTACGATTGTGGATTACATTGTAGTTCTGCATTCTATACACGTTTTTTCTATCGCTTTTTGCGAAACTTCATTTTTCGTTGAGTTATAGCCACATTTAGGAAACTGCTCGTGTTTGTGTTTTCATCGGCCATCGATCAACTTTCGTGACTACAATTTTTGGATTGCACCGTAGTTGTCCATTTTGTATGCTTATTTTCTATAGCCTTTCGCGAACCTTCCTTTTTTGTTGAGTTATAGCAGCATTTAAGAAACCTCTTGTGTTTGACTTTTCATGGGCCATCGATCTACTTTGGTGATTACGATTGTTGATTACATTGTAGTTGTGCATTCTATACACATATTTTCTATCAAATTTCGTGAACCTTCTTTTTTTGTTGATTTATACCCGCATTTAGGATACTGCTCATGGTTAAGTTTTTGTGGGTCATCAATCAACTTTGGTGACTATGATTGTGGATTGTACAATAGTTGTGCATTCTATACACATATTTTTAATTTGCCTTTCACGAACCTTAATTTTTTATTCAGTTATAGCCGCTTTCGGGAAAACGTTCATGTTTGATTTTTCGTGGGCCATAGATCTACTTTGGTAACTACGATTGTGGATTACAGTGTAGTTGTGCATTCTATAAGCGTATTTTCTATCGCTTTTCGTGAAACTTCATTTTTCAATGAGTTATAGCTGCACTTAGGAAACTGCTCGTGTTTGAGTTTTATGGGGCCAACGATCAACTTTGCTGAGTATGCTTTTGGATTACACTGTAGTTATGCATTCTATATGCATATTTTCTAGAGGCTTTTGCGAACCTTTATTTTTTGTTGTGTTATAGCCGCATTTAGGAAACTGCTAATGTTTGAGTTTTTGTGGGCCATTGATCAACTTTGGTGATTACAATTGTGAATTGTATTGTATTTGTGCGTTTTATATGCCTATTTTCTATTGCCTTTCGCCATCATTTATTTATCGTAAATTTACATCTGCACTTAGGAAACTGTTCGTGTTTGAGTTTTCGTGGAGCATTGATCAACTTTGGTGGATATGAGTGTATTTTACACTGTTCTCCATTCTATACGTGTATTTTAACTCGCCTTTCGCAAAACTTCAATTTTTTCTTGAGTTATAGCTACACATAGGTAACCGCTCGAGCTTTAGTTTTCGTGGGTCGTCGATCAACTTTGGTGTCTACGCTTGTGGATTACACTATAGTTGTGTATTCTATACACATATTTTCTATCGCCCTTTGCGAACCATCATTTTTTTTGAGGTATAGCCGCATTTAGGAAACCGCTCGTGTTTGAGTTTTCGTGGGCCATCGATCAACTTTGGTTACTAGAATTGTGGATTACATTGTAGTTGTCAATTTTGTATGCATATTTTCTATCGCGTTTCGCGAACCTTCATTTTTTGTTGAGTTATAGCAGTATTTAGGAAACTGCTCATCTTTGAGTTTTCGTGGGCCATTGATCAACTTTGGTGACTAGAATTGTGGATTGCACTATAGTTGTCAATTTTGTATGCATATTTTCAATCGCTTTCTTGAACCTTAGTTTTTTGTGGAGTTATAGCGATATTTAGGAAACCGCTTGTGTTTGAGTTTTCGTGTGCCATTGATCAACTTTGGTGACTACCATTGTGGATTACACTGTAGTTGTGCATTCTATACATGTAATGTTTATCGCCTTTCACGAACCTTCATTTTTTTTTGAGTTATAGCTGTATTTAGGAAAACGCTCGTGTTTGAGTTTTCGTGGGCCATCGATCAACTTTGGTAACTACAATTGTGAATTACACTGCAGTTGTATTCTTTATGCATAATTTCTATCGCCTTTCACAAACCTTCATTTTTTACTGATTTATTATAGCCACACTTAGGAAACCACTCATGTTTGAGATTTTGTGGGCCATTGATCAACTTTGGTGACTATGATTGTGGATTGTAGTGTAGTTGTGCATTTTGTACACATATTTTTAAACGCCTTTCACGAACCTTCATTTTTTGTTGAGTTATAGCCGCATTTAGAAAAACGCTCATGTTTGAGTTTTCGTGGGCCATCGATCAACTTTGGTGACTACGATTGTGGATTACTCATTAGTTGTGAATTCTATACACGTATTTTCAATCACCCTTCGCGAAACTTCATTTTTCGATGAGTTATAGCCCCATTTACGAAACTGCTCGTGTTTGAGTTTTCATGGGCCATCGATCAACTTTGGTGACTACGATTGTGAATTCTAATGTAGTTGTGCATTCTGTACACATATTTTTAAACGCCTTTCACGAACCTTAATTTTTTGTTCAGTTATAGCCGTACTTAGGAAACCGCTCATTTTGAGTTTTCGTGGCCCATTGATCAACTTTGGTGACCTTCATCTTTTTTGAATTATAGCTGTATTTAGGAAAACGCTCGTGTTTGAGTTTTCATGGGCCATTGATCAACTTTGGTAACTACGATTGTGGATTACATTGTAGTTGTATTCTTTATGCATATTTTCTATCGCCTTTTGCAAACCTTCATTTTTGCTGATTTATTATAGCCACACTTAGGAAACCACTCATGTTTGAGTTTTCGTGGGCCTTTGATCAACTTTGGTGACTACAATTGTGGATTGTAGTTGTGCATTCTGTACACATATTTTAAACACCTTTCAAGAACCTTCATTTTTTGTTGAGTTATAGCCACATTTAGGAAAATGCTCGTGTTTGAGTTTTCGTGGGCCATCGATCAAGTTTTGTGACTACGATTGTGGATTACTCATTAGTTGTGAATTCTATACGTGTATTTTCAATTTCCTTTCGCGAACCTTCATTTTTCAATGAGTTATAGCCGCATTTAGGAAACTACTCGTGTTTCAGTTTTCATGGGCCATCGATCAACTTTGGTGACTATGATTGTGGATTGTACTATAGTTGTGCATTATGTACACATATTTTTAAATGCCTTTAACGAATCTTCATTTTTTGTTGAGTTATAGCCGCATTTGGGAAAATGCTCGTGTTTGAGTTTTCATGGGCCATCGATCAACTTTGGTGACTACAATTGTGGATTACTCATTAGTTGTGGATTCTATACGCGTATTTTCAATCGCCTTTCGCAAACCTTTATTTTTTGTTGAGTTATAGCCACATTTAGGAAACCACTCGTGTTTGAGTTTTTGTGTCCCATCGACCAACTTTAGTGACTATGATTGTGGACTACATTGTAGTTGTACATTCTATATGAGTTATAGCTGCATTGAGGATTACACTGTGTTTGAGTTTCCATTGGCCATCGATCAACTTTGGTAACTATGGTTGTGGATAACATTGTAGTTCTGCATTCTATACGTGTATTTTCTAATAAATTTCATGAACCTTCATTTTTCGTTGAGTTATAGCCCCACTTAGGGAACCGCTCGTGTTCGAGATTTTGTGGGCCATCAATCAACCTTGGTGAAAACGATTGTGGATTACACTGTAGTTGTCCATTTTGCACGCGTATTTTCTATCTTCTTTCGTAAAGCTTCATTTTCTGTTGAGTTATAGCCTCACTTAGGAAAGCTCGAGTTTGAGTTTACGTGGGCCATCGATCAACTTTTCTGACTACGCTTGTGGATTACATTATAGTTGTGCATTCTATACATGTATTTTTTATTGCTTTTCATGAACCTTCATTTTTTGTTAAGTTATAGATGCATTTAGGAAGCCACTCATGTTTTAGTTTTTGTGGGCCATCGATCAACTTTGGTGACTACGATTATGGATTGTACTAAAGTTGTGCATTCTATATGCATATTTTTAATCAGATTTTAGGAAAATGAGCCTCGTTTAGTAAAATGTTCATGTTTGAGTTTTTCGTGGGCCATAGATCAACTTTCGTTACTACGATTGAGAATTACACTATAGTTGTGCATTCTATATGCGTATTTTCTATCGCCTTTCGTGAACCTTCATTTGTTGTTGAGTTATTGCCACACTTATGAAACCGATCGTGTTTGAGTTTTTCATGAACCATCGATCAACTTTGGTGACTACGATTGTGGATTGCACTATAATTGTCCATTATGTATGCGTATTTTCTTTTGCCTTTTTCTCGAACCTTAATTTTTTATTGAGTTATGGTAGTACTTTGGAAACTGCTCGAGTTTGAGTATGAACTTTGGTGACTACCCTTGGGGATTTTACACTGTAGTTGTGCATTCTATACACGTGTTTTCTATTGCCTTTCGCGAGCCTTCATTTTTTTTAGTTATAGCTGCATTTAGGAAATCGCTCGAGTTTGAGTTTTTGTGGGCCATTGATCAACTTTGGTGACTGCGCTTGTGGATTACACTATAGTTGTGAAATCTCTATGTGTATTTTCTATCGGCTTTCACGAATCTTCATTTTGTTTTGAGTTATAGCTGCATTTATGAAACTGCTCATGTTTGAGTTTTTATGGGCCATCTATCAACTTTTTTGACTACAACTATAGATTGTACTATAGTTGTGCAATCTATATGCATATTTTTAATTGTCTTTTATGAACCTTCATCTTTTGTTGATTTATAGCTGCATTTAGGAGAAAACGCTCGTGTTTGAGTTTTCATGGGGCATCGATCAACTTTGCTGACTATGATTGTAGATTACACTATAGTTTTGCATTCTATACGTGTATTTTCTGTCGCCTTTCACAAACCTTCATTTTTCATAGAGTTATAGCTGTTCTTAGGAAACTACTTGTGTTTGAGTTTTGCTGGGCCATCGATCAACTTTGGTGACTATGATTGTGGATTGCAGCACTATAGTTGTCCATTTTGTATGCGTATAATCCATCGCCTTTCGCAAACCTTCATTTTTTGTTGAGTTATATCCGATTTAGGAAACCGCTCGAGTCGGAGTTTTCGTGGGCCATTGATCAACGTTGGTGAGTACGCTTGTGGATTACACTGTAGTTGAGCATTCTACACGCGTATTTTCTATCAAGTTTCGTGAACTTTCATTTAGTTGTGCATTTTCGACGCATATTTTTAATCGCCTTACAATAGCCTTCTTTTTTGTTGAGTTATACTCAGATTTAGGAAAACACTCCTATTTGTGTTTTTCATGGGCCAACGATTAACTTTGGTGACTACGATTTTGGATTACATTGTAGTTGTGCATTCTTTACTAGTATTTTGTATCGCCTTTTGCGAACCTTCATTTTTTTTTGAGTTATAGCAACACTTAGGAAACCGCTTGACTTTTTATTTTTGTAATCCACAATCGTAGTCACTAAAGTTGATTGATGGCCCACAAAAACTCAAACACAAGCGGTTTCGTGAATGCAGCTATAACTCAAAAAAAATGAAGGATCATGAAAGGCAATAGAAAATACGCATATAAAATCCAAAACTATGCTATAATCAACAAGCGTAGTCACCAAAGTTGATCGATGGCCCACAAAAACCTAAAGCCGAGCAGTTTCCTCAATGCAGCTATAAGTCAACAAAAAATGAAGGTTTGTGAAGGGCGACAGAAAATAGATATACAAAATGGACAACTATAGTTAAATCCACAATCATAGTCACCAAAGTTAATCGATGGCCCACGTAAACTCAAACAAGAGCAGTTTCCTAACAGCAGATATAACTCAACGAAAAATTAAGTTTTTCCAAAGGCTATAGAAAATACACGTATACAATGTATAACTATAGTGTGATCCACAATCGTGATCACAAAATTTGATCGATGGCCCACGAAAACTCAAACATGAGCGGTTTCCAAAATGCGGCTACAATGTAATCCACAAGCGTAGTCACAAAAGTTGATCGATGACCCACAAAAACTCAAACACGATCGGTTTCCTAAACGCAGCTATAACTCAACAAAAAGTGAAGATTTTTGAAAGTCGATAGAAATTTAGCATTCATAATGCATAAATACAGTGCAATCCACAATCGTAGTCACCAAATTCATTCGATGGCCCACAAAAACTTAAACAAGAGCGGTTTCCTATACGCGACTATAACTCAACATAAAATGAAGGTTCGTGAAACGTGATAGAAAACACGCATAAAGAATGCACAACTATAGTGCAATCCACAATCATAGTTACCAAAGTTGAACGATGGCCCATGAAAACTCGAACATAAGTGTTTTCATAAATGCTTCTATAACTAAACAAAAAATGAAGGTTCTTCAAATGCGATTTAAAATATGCTTACAAAATGCGCAACTACAGTGCAATCCATAATCGTATTCACCAAAGTTGATCGATGGCCCACAAAAACTCAAACTCAAGTGGTTTCCTAAATGCGGCTATAACTAAAAAAAATGAAGGTTCGTGAATGGCGATAGTAAATATGTGTACAAAAATGAACAACTATAGTGCAATCCAAAATTGTAGTCACCAAAGATGATCGATAACCGACGAAAACTCAAACACTACTAGTTTCCTAAATGCGGCTATAACTCAGCAGAAAATGAAGGTTCACAAAAGTCGATAGAAAATATGCATATACAATGCACAACTAGAATGTAATCCACAATCGTAGTCACCAAAGTCGATCGATGGCCCATAAAAACTAAAACACGAGCATTTTCCTAAGTTCATCTATCACTCAAGGAAAAATGAAGGTTCGCGAAACGTGATTTAAAATACGCACATAGAATGCACAACTATAGTGTAATCCACAATCATAGTCACCAATGTTCATTGATGGCCCACAAAAACTTGAACATGAGTGGTTTCCTAAATGTGGCTATAATTCCACAAAAAATGAAGGTTCGTGAAAAGCGATAGAAAACACATGTATAGAATGCAGCACTACAGTGTAATCCATAATTGTATTCACTAAAGTTTATCGATGGCCCAGGAAAACTCAAACACAAGAGGTTTCGTTAATGCGGCTATAACTCAACAAAAAATGAAGCTTTGTGAAAGGAAATTAAAAATATGCATACAGAATGCACAAATACAATACTATCCACAATTGTAGTCACCAAAGTTGATCAATGACCCAAAAAAAAAAAAACATGAGCGGTTTTCTAAAAGCGGCTATAAGTCAACAAAAAAAGGAGGTTCGCGAAAGGCGATAGAAAATTTCATATAAAATACACAACTATAGTGTAATCAACAAGCGTAGTCATCCAAAGTTGATCGATGGCCCATGAAAACTCAAACATGAGCGATTTCCTAAATGCATCTATAACTCAACGAAAAATAAAGGTTCGCGAAAGGGGATAGAAAATACGCATACAAATTGGACTAATACAGTGCAATCCACAACCGTAGTCACCAAAGTTGATTGATGGCCCCCAAAAAATCAAATACAAGTTATTTCCTAAGTAAGGCTATATAACTCAACAAAAAATTAAGGTTCGCGAAAAGCAATAGAAAATACGCGAATGCACAACTACTATGCAATCCGCAAATTGTAGTCACCAAAGTTGATCGATGGCCCACAAAACGTCAAACACGAGTGGTTTCCAAAGCACGACGATAACTCAACAAAAAATGAAGGTTCATGAAAGGCAGTAGAAAATACAAATATTCAATGCACAACTACAGTTAAATCCACAATCATAGTCACCAAAGTTGATCGATGGCCCACGAAAACTCAAACATGAGCATTTTCCTAAGTACAGCTATGGAAAATACGAGTATAGAATGCACATCTTTAATGTAATCCACAGTTGTAGTCACCAATGTTGATTGATGGCCCACGAAAATTCAAACACGAAAGGTTTCGTAAATGCTTCTATAACCCAACGAAGAATGAAGGTTCACAGAAGGTGATAGAAAATACATGTAAAGAGTCGACAAATATAGTGCAATCCACAATCATAGTCACCAAAGTTGATCGATGGCCAACGAAAATCTAAAACACGAGGGTTTTCCTAAATGCGACTATAAGTCAACAAAAAATGAAGGTTTGTGAAAGGCGACTAAAAATATGCGTACATAGTCACCAAAGTGGATCAATGGCCCACGAAAACTCAATCATGACCAGTTTCCTAAATGTGGCTATAACTCAATGAAAATGAAGGTTCCAAAAATCGATAGAAAATACGCGTATAGAATGCACAACTACAGTGTAATCCACAATCATAGTTGCCAAAGTTAATCGATGGCCCACGAAAACTCAAACACATGTTTTCCTAAATGCGGCTATAACTAAAAAAAATGAAAGTTCATGAAAGTCGATTAAAAATATGCATAAAGAATACCCAATTAGAGTGTAATCCACAGGCATTGTCACCAAAGTTGATCGATGTGTACAAAATGTAAAACTGCAGTGCAATCCACAATCGTAGTCGCCAAAGTTGATCAATGGCCCACAAAAACTCAAACTCGTGCGATTTTCTAAATGTGGCCATAACTCTACAAAATATGAATGTTCACGAAAAGTAATAGAAAATAAACATTCATAATGGACAACTACAGTGCAATCCAAAATTGTAGTCACTAAATTTAATCAATGACCCATGAAAACTGAAACAAGAAACGGTTTCCTAAATGAAGCTATAACTGTACGAAAAATGAAGGTTCGTGAAAGGCGATTAAAAATATGTGTAAAAAATACACAAGTACAGTACAATCCACGATCGTCGTGACCAAAGTTGATTGATGGCCCACAAAAAATCAAACATGAGCAATTTCCTAAATGCGGCTGTAATTACACAAAAAATGAAGATTCGCAGAAGCCGATAGAAAATACGCGTATAGAATACATAACTATAGTGTCATCCACAAGTGTAGTCACTAAAGTTGATTGATGGCCCACGAAAATTCAAACACGAGAAGTTATCTAAGTGTGGCTATAACTCATTGAAGAATGAAGGCTCACCAAACACGATAGAAAATACACGTATAGAATGCACAATCATAGTCACTAAAGTCGATTGATGACCCAGAAAAACTCAAACATGAGAGGTTTCCTAAATGTGGCTATAATTCAAGAAAAAATGAAGGTTTGTGAAAGGTGATTAAAAATATTAGTACAAAATGCATATCTACATTACAATCCACAATCATAGTAAAAAAAGTTGATTGATAGCCAAAAAAAAACTCAAACATGAACGGTTTCCCAAATGTGGCTATAACTCAACAAAAAACTAAGGTTCGCGAAAGGCAATTAAAAGTATGCGTGCAGAATGTGCAACTATAGTACAATCCACAATCATAGTCAATAAAGTTGAATGATGTCCCATGATCGTTTTCCTAGATGAGGCTATAACTCAACAGAAAAGGAAGGTTAGCGAAAGGTGATACAACATACCTGTATGGATTGCACAACTCCAGTGTAATCCACATTCGTAGTCACTAAAGTTGATCAATGACCCACGAAAACTCAAACACGAGCGGTTTCTTAAGTGCGCCTATAACTCAACAAAGAAAAAAGGTTCGCGAAAAGCGATAGAAAATACATGTACATAATGGACAACTACAATGCAATTCACAATCCTATTAACCAAACTTGATCGATGGCCCATGAAAATTCAAACAAGACCGGTTTCCTAAGTGTGGCTATTACTCAATAATAAATGAAGGTTCGCAAAAGGCAATCAAAAATACATGTATAAAATGCACAACTACAGTGTAATCCATGATCATAGTCACCAAAGTTGATCCATGGACCACGAAAACTAAAATACGAGTGGTTTCCTGAATGCTGCTATAACTCAACAAAAAATGAAGGTTTGTGAAAGGCGATAGAAAATACATGTACAGAATGGACAGCTACAGTGCAATCCACAATCGTAGTTACAAAATTTTATTGATCGCCTAACAAATACTCAAACATGAGCGGTTTCGTAAACATGGCTATAATTATATTAAAATAGAAGGTTCGCAAAAGGTGACAAAAAATACGTGTATAGAATGCACAACTACAGTGGAATCCAAAATCGTAGTCACCAAAGTTGACTGATGGTCCATGAAAACTCACACACGAACGGTTTCCTAAGTGCAACTATAACTCAATGAAAAATAAAGGTTCGCAAACGAAGATAGAAAATACGCGTATAGAGTGCACAGCTACAGTGTAATCCACAATCGTAGTCACCAAAGTTGATCTATGGCTCACGAAACCTCAAACACGAACAATTTCCTAAATGTGGCTATAACTCAACAAAAAATGAAGGTTCGCGAAAGGAAATAGAAAATATATGTATAGAATGCATAACTATAGTGTAATCCACAATCGTAGTCAACAAACTTGATCAATGGCCGACGAAAACTCAAACAAGAGCATTTTCCTAAATACGTCTATAACTGAACAAAAAATGAAGTTTCATGAAAGGCGATTATAAATATGCGTATAGAGTGCACAACTGCAGTACAATCCATAATCGTGGTCACCAAAGTTTATCGCTCGCCCACAAAAACTCAATCATGAGCAATTTCCTAAATGCGGGTAGAACTCAACAAAAAATGAAGGTTTGTAAAAGGCGCTAGAAAATACACATATTGAATGCAAAACTATAGTGTAATCCACAAGCATAGTCACCAAAGTTGATCGATGGCCTATGAAAAACTGAAAGTCAAGTAGTTTCCTAAATGCTGCTATAACTCAACAAAAAATGAACGTTCTTGAAAGGCGATAGAAAATACTTGTAGAAAATGGACAACTATGGTGCAATCCAGAAACATAGTCACAAAAGTTGATAGATGGACCATGAAAACTCAAACACGAGCAGTTTCTGAAGTGCGGCTATCACTCAACAAAAAATGGAGGTTCGTGAAAGGAAATTAAAAATATGCGTACAAAATGCACAACTATAGTATAATCCCCAATCGTAGTCACCAATGTTGATCGATGGCCCACAAAAACTCAAACATAAGTCATTTCCTAAATGCGGCTATAACTCAAAAAAAACTTAAGGTTCGTGAAAGGCGATTGAAAATACGCGTATAAAATGCACAACTCTATTGTAATCCACAAGCCTAGTCACCAAAGGTGATTGATCGCCCACGAAAACTCAAACTCAAATGGTTTCCTAAGATTGGCTATAACTCAACAAAAAATGTAGTTTCTTTAAAGGCAATTAAAAATATGCCTATAGAATGCACAACCACAATACAATCCACAATCCTAGTCACCAAAGTTGATAGATGGCCCAAAAAAACTCAAACATGACCAGTTTCCTAAATGCGGTTATAACTCAATAAAAAATAAAGGTTTATGAAAAACAATAGAAAATACACATATAGAATGCATAACTACAGTGTAATCCAAAATCGTAGTCACCAAAGTTAATCGGTCGCCCATGAAAACTCAAACACGAGTGTTTTCCTAAATGTGGCTATAACTCAACAAAAAATGAATGTTCGTGAAAGGAAATTAAAAATATCCCTACAAAATGTACAGGTACAATACAAACCACAATCGTAGTCAGCAAAATTTATTGATGGCCCAGAAAAACTCAAATATGAGCAGTTTCCTAAATGCGGCTATAACTCAACAAAAAATGAAGATTCATGAAAGGCGCTAGAAAAAACGTGTATAGAATGCACAACTATAGTGTAATCCACAATCTTAGTCAGCAAAGTTGATAGATGGTTCAGGGAAAAATCCAACAGGAGCGTTTTCCTAAATGCGGCTATAAGTCAAGAAAAAACTCAAGGTTCATGAAAGGCGATTATAAATATGTTTACAGAATGCACAACTACAGAATAATCCACAATTGTAGTCACCAAAGGTGATAGATGGCCCAGAAAAACTCAAATATGAGTAGTATCCAAAGCGTAGTCATCAAACTTGATCGATGACCCACAAAAACTCAAACACAAGCGGTTTCCTAAACGCGGCTATGACTAAACAAAAAATAAAGGTTCGTGAAAGGTGATAGAAAATATGCATATATAATGCAGAACTACAGTGTAATCCACAGGTGTTGTCACCAAAGTTGATTGGTGGCCCACGAAAACTCAAACTCGAGCTCTTTCCAAAATGTGGCTATAACTCAACGAAAATTGAAGGTTCACGAGAGGCGATGGAAAATATGCATACAAAATGGACAACTAGAGTGCAATCCACAATCGTTGTCACCAAATTTGAACAATGGCCCACTAAAACTCAAACACGAGTGGTTTCGTAAATTCGGCTATAACTTAATGAAAAATTAAGGTTCATGAAAGGGGAAAGAAAATATGCATATAGAATTAACAACTACAGTGCAATACACAATCGTAGTCACCAAAATTGAGCAATGGCCCACGAAAACTCAAACACGAGCGATTTCCTAAATGCGGCTATAACTCAATAAAAATGATGGTTAACAACAGGTGATAGAAACTACGTGTATAGAATACACAACTATAGTGCAATCCAAGAGCATAGACACCAAATTTGGTGGACAATCGATCAACTTTGGTGACTAAGATTGTGAATTGTACTGTAGTTGTGCATTTTGTACGCATATTTTTAATCGCCTTTCAAGAAAATTCAATTTTTGTTGAGTTATAGCCGCATTTTTTAAATCGCTCATATTTGAGTTTTTTTCGGCCATCGATCAACTTTCGTGACTATGCTCCTGGATTACACTATAGTTGTGCATTTTATATGCATATTTTTTATCGCCTTTCATGAACCTTCAGTTTTTGTTGCATTATAGCCGCATTTAGGAACACGATCGTGTTTGAGTTTTCGTGGGCCATTGATCAACTTTGGTGACAACGATTGTGTATTAAAATATAGTTGTGCATTTTATACACGTATTTTCTATCGCATTTCGTGAACCTTCATTTTTTGTTGAGTTATAGCTGCACCTAGGAAACCGCTCATGTTTCAGTTTTTATGGGCCATCGATCAACTTTGGTGACTACGATTGTGGATTGTAATGTAGTTGTGCATTATGTACAAATATTTTTAATCGCCTTTCAATAAAATTCAATTTTTGTTGAGTTATAGATGCATTTTGGAAACCGCTCATATTTGAGTTTTTGTCGGCCATCGATCAACTTTGGTGACTATGCTCCTAGATTACACTGTAGTTGTGCATTCCATATACAGATTTTTTATTGCCTTTCATGAACTTTCACTTTTTCTTGCATTATAGACGCATTTAGGAACACGCTTGTCTTTGAGTTATAGCCGCACCTAGGAAACCACTCATGTTTGAGCTTTCCATCAATCAATTTTTGTGACTACGATTGTAGATTGCATTGTAGTTGTTCATTCTGTACACATATTTTCTACAGCCTTTTGTGAATGTTCATTTATTTGTTGAGTTTTACCCACATTTAGGAAATCGCTCATGTTTAAGTTTTCATGGGACATTGATCAACTCTGGTGACTACGAATGTGAAATGCACCCTATAGTTGTGCATTATGAATGCTAATTTTCTATCGCCTTTTCTGAACTTTCATTTTTTGTTGAGTTATAGGCACATTTAGGAAACCGCTCATGTTTGAGTTTTTGTGGGGTATCGATCAACTTTGCTGACTATGCTCTTGGATTAAACTATAGTTGCAGATTCTATAAGCGTATTTTCTATCGCCTTTTGTGAACCTTTATTTTTCATTGAGTTATAGCCACATTTAGGAAACCGCTCATGTTTGAGTTTTTGTGGGCCATCAATCATCTTTGGTGACTATGATTATGTATTGTTCTATAGTTCTACATTCTCTACGCATATTTTGAATTGCCTTTCATGAACCTTCAATTTTTGTTGAGTTATAGCCACATTTAGTAAAATGCTTGTCTTTGAGTTTTCGTGGCCCATCGATCAATTTTAGCTAACTACGATTGTGGATTACACTCTAGTTGTGTCTTTCTATACACGTATTTTCTATCACCTTTTATCAACCTTCATTTTTCATTGAGTTATAGCCGCACTTAGGAAACCACTTGCGTTTGAGTTTTCGTACGCCATTGATCAACTTTGGGTACTACGATTGTGGCTTGCACTCTAGTTGTACCTTTCGTACATATATTTTCTATCGCCTTTCGCAAACCTTCATTTTTCATTGACTTATAGCCACTTTTAGGGAACCGCTTGTGTTTGGGTTTTCATGGGCCATCGATCAACTTTGCTAACTACACTTGTGGATTACAATGTAGTTGTGCATTGTATACATGTATTTTCTATCACCTTTCACGAACGTTCATTTTTTGTTGAGTTATAGTGACATTTATGAAATTGCCCATGTTTGAGTTTTTTTGACCCATTGATCAACTTTGTTAACTACGATTGTGGATTACTCTATAGTTGTACATTCTATACATGTATTTTCTATCGCCTTTCACGAACCTTCATTTTTTTTAAGGTATAGCAGTATTTATGAAACCACTCGTATTTGAGTTTTCGTGGACCATCAATAAGCTTTGGTGACTACGATTGAGGATTGCACAGTAGTTGTCCATTTTGTACGTATATTTTCTATCACCTTTCACGAACCTTCATTTTGCATTTAGTTATAGCCGCATTTAGAAATCCGCCCATGTTTGACTTTTCATAGGCGATAAACTTTGCTGACTACGATTCTGCATTGCACTGTAGTTGTCCATTTTGTACACGTATTTTCTATCAATTTTCTAGAACCTTCCTATTTACTGAGTTATAGCCGCATTTAGGAACCCGGTCGAGTTTGTGTTTTTCTTGGCCATCAATTAGATTAGGTGACTACAATTGTGGATTACAATGTGGTTGTGCAATTAAAAATCGTAGTCATGAAATTTGATCAATGGCCAATGAAAATTCAAACACGAGCAGTTTTGTAAGTGTGGCTATAACTCAATGAAAAATGAATATTCGTGAAAGCCGATAGAAAATATGTGTATAGAATGTACAACTACAATAAAATCCACTATCATAGTCACATAAGTTGATTGATGGCACACAAAAAACTCAGACTGAGTGCTATCCTAAATGTGGCTATACGTGTATAGAATGCACAACTACATTGTAATCCACAAGCATAGTTAGCAAAGTTAATCGATGGCCCATGAAAACTCAAACTCGAGTGGTTTCCTAAGTGTGGCTATAACACAACAAAAAATGAAGCTTCACGAAAGGAGATAGAAAATACGCGTACAAAATGGAAAACTATAGTACAACACAGAAACGTAGTCACAAATGTTGATCAATGGCCCACAAAAATTCAAACATGAGCGTTTTCCTAAATGCGGCTATAACTGAATAAAAAATAAAGGTTCGTGAAAGGTGATATAAAATACATGTATAGAATACACAACTACAGTGTAATCCACAATCATAGTCACCAAAGTTGATCGATGGCCCATGAAAACTCAAATACGAGTGGTTTCCTAAATGCGGCTATAACTGAAAAAAATTGAAGGTTCGTGAAAAGTGATAGAAAATACATGTATAAAATGCACAACTGTAGTGCAAACCACAATCGTAGTCACCAAAGTTGATCGATGGCCTATGAGATCTCAAACACAAACGGTTTCCTAAATGCAGCTATAACTCAAAGAAAAATGATGGTTCGCAAAAGGCGATAGAAAATATGCCTATAAAATGCACAATTATAGTGTAATCCACAATCGTGCACCAAATTCGATCGATGGTCCACGAAAACTCAAACATGAGCGTTTTCCTAAATGCAGCTATAACTTAACAATCGTACTCACCGAAGTTGTTTGATGTCCCATAAAAAGTCAAACATGAGTGGTTTCCTAAATGCTGCTATAACTCAAAAAAAATTGAAGGTTTGTTGAAAGACGATTAAAAATATGCTTACAGAATGCACAACTATAGTAGAATCGACAATTGTAATGACAAAAGTTTATCGATGGTCCACAAAAACTCAAACATGAACGACTTCCTAAATGCGGCTATAGCTCAGCGAAAAATGAAGGTTCACGAAAGAAGATAGAAAATATGGGTATTGAATAAAGAACTATAGTGTAATCCACAAGTGTAGTCACCAAAGTCGATCGATGGCGCACGAAAACTCAAACACGAGCGGTTTCCCAAATGCAGCTATAACTCAATGAAAAATGAAGGTTCACAAAAAATGATAGAAAATACACTAATAGAATGTAGAACTACAGTCTAATACCCATATAGAATGCACAACTATAGTGTAATCCACAAGTATAGTCACCAAAGCATCGATGGCCCATGAAAATGAAAATTCAAACTCGAGTAGTTTCCTAAATGTGGCTATAACTCAATAAGAAATTAAGTTTTGCGAAAGGCGATAGAAAACATGAGTATAGAATAGGAAACTAGAGTGCAATCCTCAATCGTAGTCACCAATGTTGATCGATGGACGAGGACAAATCAAACACGAGCAGTTTCCTAAGTGTGTGGCTAAAACTAATCGAAAAATGAAGGTTTGTGAAAGGAAATAGAAAATACACATATAGAGTGCACAACTATAGTGTAATCCACAATCATAGTCACCAAACTTGAACGATGGCACGGGAAATCTTAAACACGAGCATTTTCCTAAATGCGGTTATAACTCAACAAAAAATGAACTTTCCTGAAAGGCGATTAAAAATATGTGTACAAAATGCACAACTACAATACATTTTACAATTGTAGTCAGCGAAGTTGATTGATGACCCAGAAAAACTCAAACATAAGCGGTTTCCTAAATGCGGCTATAACTAACCAAAAAATGAAGGTTCATGAAAGGCAATAGAAAATACGTGTATAGAATGGACAACTATAGTGTAATGCATAGTCACAGTCATTAAAATTTGTGAATGGCCTACAAAAACTCAAACGCAAGAGGTTTCGTAAATGTTGCTATAAACCAATAAAAAAATCAAGGTTCGCGAAAGGCGATAGAAAATACACGTACAAAATGGACAACTATAGTGCAATCCACAATCGTAGTCACCAAATTTGATTGATAGCCCACACAAACACAAACACAATCGGTTTCCTAAGTGCAAATATAACTCAACAAAATATGAAGGTTCGCAAAAGGTGATAGAAAATGCACGACTACAATGTAATCCACAATTGTAGTCACCAAAGTCAAACGATGGGTCAGGAAAACTCAAATATGAGCGTTTTCCTAAGTGCGGCTATAACTGAACAAAAAATAAAGGTTTGCCAAATGCGATAGAAAATACGTGTATAGAATGCACAACTATAGTGTAATCCACAAGCATAGTCACCAAAGTTGATCGATGCCCCAAGAAAACTCCAACACGAACAGTTTCCTAATTGCATATATAACTCAACAAAAAATGAAGGTTCAAGAAAGGAGATAGAAAATACGCTTATACAATGCACAACTACAGTGTAGTCCACAATCGTAGTCACCAAATTTGATCAATGGCCCACGAAAACTCAAACACAAGCGTTTTCCTAAATGCGGCTATAACTCAGCTAAAAATGAAGATTCATCAAAGGCAATAGAAAATATGTGTATAGAATGCACAAGTACAGTGTAATCCACAATCGTAGTCAGCAAAGATGACCGATGGCCCACGAAAACTCAAACATGAGCATTTTCTTTAATGCGGCAATAACTCAACATAACAAATGAAGGTTCATGAAAGGCAATAGAAAATATGTGTATAGAATGCACAACTCAAATACAAGCGGTTTCCTAAATGCGGCTATATCTCAACAACAACTTAAATACGAGTGGTTTCCTAAAGACGGCTAAAACTCAACAAAGCATAAATGTTTGTGAGAGGCGATTAAAAATATGCATACATAATGCATAACTACAGTGAAATCCACAATCATAGTCACCAAAGTTGATTGATGGCCCAAGAAAACTCAATCACGAACAATTTCCTAAATGCAGCTATAACTCAAAAAAAAAAATGGTAGCAAAAAGAGATAGAAAATTAGCATACATAATGCATTACTACATTGCAATCGACAATCGTAGTCACCAAAGTTGATCGATCGCCCACGGAAACTCAAACACAAGCGATTTCCTAAATGCGGCTATAACTCAACAAAAAATAAAAGTTGACGGAAGTCGAAAGCAAATATGCATACAAAATGGACAACTATAGTGCAATCCACAACGTAGTCACCAAAGTTGATCGACGGCCCATTGAAACTCAACCACGAGCGTTTTACTAAAAGTGGCTATAACTAAACAAAAAATGAAGGTTCATGAAAGGTGATTAAAAATATGCATACAAAATGCACAACTACAATAGAATCCACAATCGTAGTCACCAAACTTGATTGATGGCCCAAAAAAACTCAAACATGAGCGGTTTCCTAAATGCAGCTATAACTCAACAAAAAATAAAGTTTCGTGAAAGGCAATAGAAAATACATATAAAGAATGCACAACTACAGTGCAATCCACAAGCATAGTCACAAACATTGTACGATGGCCCAATAAAACACAAAGATGAGCGGTTTCCTAAATGTGGCTATAACTCAAGAAAACTTAAAGGATCGCAAAAGGCGATAGAAAATAAGCATACAAATTGGACAACTACAGTGCAATCCACAATCGTACTCACCAAAGTTGATCGATGGCCCACAAAAACTCAAACACGAGCGGTTTCCTAAATGCAGCTATAACTCAACAAAAAAGAAGGTTCAGGAAAGGTAATAGAAAATACGCGTACAAAATGGATAGTGCAATTCACAATCGTAGTGTCCAAAGTTGAACGTTCACAAAATACGATAGAAAATATGCATATAGAATGCAAAACTACAGTGTACTCCACAATCGTAGTCACCAAAGTTGATCTATGGCCCACGAAAACTCAAACACGAACGTTTTCCTAAATGCAGCTATTACTTAATGAAAAATGAATGTTGGTGAAAGGTGTTAGAAAATACACGTATAGAATGCACAACTACAATGTATTCCACAATCATAGTCAAAAATGTTGATTGATGGCCCACGAAAATTGAAACATGATCAGTTTCCTAAATATGGTTATAAATCAACGAAAAATAAAGGTTCATGAAAGGTGATAGAAAATAAGCGTACATATTGGACAACTACAGTGCAATCCAAAATCGTAGTCACCAAAGTTGATCGATGGCCCACGAAAACTCAAATATGGGCAGTTTCCTAAATGCTACTATAGCTCAACAAACAATGAAGGTTCGCAAAACGCAATCAAAAATATGCATATAGAATGCTCAACTATAGTGTAATCCAAAAGCGTAATCATCAAAGTTGATCGATGGCCCAATAAAACTCAAACATAAGTGGTTTCCTACGTGCGGCTATAATTGAAGGTTTGCAAAAGGCGATGGAAAATACGAATATACGACGCACAACTATATTAAAATCCATAATCGTAGTCACCAAAGTTCATTGATGGCCCACAAAAACTCAAACACGAGTGGTTTGCTAAATGCAGCTATAACTCAACAAAAAATGAAGGTTTGATAAAAGCCGATAGAAAATACGAGTACAAAATGGAGAACTATAGTGCAATCCATAATTATAGTTACCAAAGTTGATCGATGGCCCATGAAAACTCAAACATGATCGGTTTCCTAAATTAGGCTATAATTCAATAAAAAATGAAGGTTCGCGAAAGGTAATAGAAAGTACGTGTATAGAAAGAACAAATATAGTGTAATCTACAAGCGTAGTCACTAAAGTTTATTGATGGCCCACAAAAACTCAAACATAAGCAGTTTCAGAAATTCTGCTATAACTCAAGAAAAAATGATGGTTCACGAAAGGCAATAGAAAATATAAGTAGAAAATGGACAACTACAGTGAAATCAACAATCGTAGTCACCAAAGTTTATCGATGGCCCACGAAAACTCAAACACGAAATGTTTCCTACATGTAGCTATAACTCTATAAAAAAAATGCAGATTCGTGAAAGGTGATAGAAAATACGTACAAATTTGAAAACTACATGCAATCCACAATCATAGTCACCAAAGTTCATTGATGGCCCACGAAAACAAAAATATGAGCGGTTTCCTAAATACGGCTATAACTAAATAAAAAATGAAGGTTTGTGAAAGGCAATTAAAAATACCCGTATAGAATGCACAACTATAGTGTAATGCATAAGCGTAGTCATGAAAGTTTATCAATGGCCCACAAAAACTCAAACTCGAGTGGCTTCCTAAATGCGGCTTAACTCAACAAAAAATGAAGAGTCACGAAACGCGATAGAAACTACACATATAGATTGGACAACTATAGTGCAATCCACAATCGTAGTCACGAAATTTGATCAATGGCCCATGAAAACTCAAATATGAGTGGTTTCTTAAGTACATCTATAGTTTAAAAAGAAAGAAGCTTCGCGAAAGGCAATAGTAAATACAAATATAGAATGCATAGCTATAGTGTAATCCACATTCATGGTTACCAAAACTTGATCGATGGCCCACGATAAAGTAAACACGAGTAGTTTCCTAAGTGCCGCTATAACTGAAAGAAAAAAATGAAGATTCATAAAAGGCGATAGAAAATAGGTGTATGGAATGCACAACTATAGTTTAATCCACAATCATAGTCACCAAAGTTGATCGATGGCCCACGAAATGAAGGTTCGCGAAAGGACATAGAAAATATAGATATATAATGCACAACTATAGTGTAATCCACAATCATAGTCACCAAAGTTCATTGATGGCACATGAAAACTCAAACACGTGTGTTTTCCTCAATGCGGCTATAACTCAACAAAAAATGAAGGTTCGCGAAATGCAATAGAAAATATGTCTAGAGAATGCACAACCACAGTGTAATCCACAATCCTAGTCACCAAATTTGATCGATGGCCCACGAAATGAAAGTTCGCGAAATGTACTAGAAAAGAAAGATATAGAATGCACAACTATAATGTAATCCAAAATCATAGTCACCAAAGTTCATTGATGGCTCACGAAAACTCAAACACGAGTCTTTTCCTAAATGCGGCTATAACTCAACAAAAAATGAAGGTTCAAGAAATGCAGTACAAAATACGTGTAGAGAATGCATGTATAGAATGCACACCTACAATTTAATCTATAATAATAGTCACCAAAGTTGATCGATGGCCCACAAAACCTCAAATACGAGCGGTTTCCTAAATGCGGCTATAACTCAACAATTGAAGGTTCACGAAAGGTTATAGAAAATACTTGAACAAAATGGACAACTACAGTGTAAACCACAATCGTAGTCACCAAAGTTAATCGATGGCCCATGAAATTTCAAACATGAGCGGTTTCCTAATTGTTCCTATAATTCAAAGAATAATGAAGGTTCATGAAAGGTGATAGAAAGTACGTGTATAGAATGAACAACTACAATGTAATCCACAATCGTAGTCACCAAAGATGATCGATGGCCCATGAAAATTCAAACATGAGCGGTTTCCTAAATGCGGCTATAACTCAAAAGAAAATGAACGTTCACAAAAGGTGATAGAAAATAAGCTTACATAATGGACTACTACAATGCAATCCACAATCGTAGACAACAAAGTTGATCGATGGCCCACGAAAACTCAATTACAAGCGGTTTCCTAAATGCGGTTATAACTCAATAAAAAATGAAGGTTCACGATAGGGGATAGATAATACGTGTATAAAATACAGAACTATAGTGTAATTCATAAGCATAGTTAGCAAAGTTGATCGATGGCCAACGAAAACTGAAACACGAGCGTTTTCCTAAATACCGCTCTAACTCAAAAAAAAATGATGGTTCGTGAAAGGTAATTAAAAATATGCGTACATAATAAAACTCAGACATTAGCGGTTTCCTAATCACGGCTATAACTCAACAAAAAATGAAGGTTCGTGAAAGGTGATAGAAAATACATGTTAGAATGCACAACTACAGTGTAATCCACAAGCGTAGTCACCAAAGTTGATCAATGGCCAATGAAAACTCAAACATGAATGGTTTCTTAAGTGCGGCTATAACTGTACGAGAAATGAATTTTTGTGAAAGGCGTTAGAAAATACGTGTATAGAATGTACAACTACAGTGTAATAAACAATCGTTGTCACGAAAGTTGATCTATTGCCCAAGAAAACTGAAACATGAGCATTTTCCTAAATGTGTCTATAACTCATGAAAAAATGAAGGTTCGTGAAAGGCGATTAAAAATATGCATACAGAAGCACAACTACAGTGCAATCCACAATTTTAGTCACCAAAATTGATCAATTGCCAAAAAAAACTCAATCATGAGCGGTTTCCTAAATGTGGCATAACTCAAAGAAAAATGAAGGTTCGCAGAAGCCGCTAGAAAATACGCATATAGAATGCATTAAAACAGTGTAATCCACAATTATAGTCACCAAAGTTGATTCATGACCCACAAAAACTCAAACACAAGAGGTTTCCTATATTCTGCTATAACTCAACAAAAAATGAAGGTATGCGAAAGGCGATAGAGAATACACATAGAAAATGGACAACTACAGTGCAATCCACAATCGTAGTCACCAAAGTTGATCAATGGCCTACGAAATCTCAAACACGAGCGGTTTCCTAAATGCGGCTATAACTCAACAAAAATCAAATATTCGCGAAAGGAAATAAAAAATATGCATACATAATGGACAACTATAGTGCAATCCACAACTGTAGTCACCAAAGTTGATCGATGGCCCACAAAAATTCAAACACGAGTGGTTTCGTAAATGTGGCTATAACTCAACAAAAAATGAAGGTACGCGAAAGGCAATAGAAAATACGTGTAAAGAATGCACAACTATAGCGCAATCCACAATCATAGTCACCAAAGTTGATCGATGACCCACAAAAACTTTAACACGAGCAGTTTCCTAAGTCTAGCTAAAACTCAACAAAAAATGAAGGTTCTTCAAAGGTGATAGAAATCAAGCATATAGAATGGACAACTACAGTCTAATCCACAATCGTAGTAACCAAAGCTTATTGATGGCTCCGGAAAACTTACACACGAGCATTTTGCTAAATGTCATTATAATTCAACAAAAAATGAAGGTTCATGAAAGGCAACTAAAAATATGCATAAAAAATGAACAAATCTAGTACAATCCACAATCATAGTCACCAAAGTTGATTGATAGCCCACAAAATCTCAAAAATGAACGGTTTCCTAAATGCAGCTATAACTCAACAAAACATAAACATTCGCGAAAGGCAATAGAATATAATGCACAACTACAGTACAATCCACAATCATAGTCACAAAAGTTGATTGATGGCCCACGAAAACTCAAACACGACCCTTTTCCTTAGTGTGGTTATAGCTCAATGAAAAATGAAGGTTCGTGAAAGGTGATAGAGAATACGTGTATAGAATGCACAACTACACTGTAATCCACAATCGTAGTCACCAAAGTTGATCGATGACTCAGCAAAACTCAAACTCGAGTAGTTTCCTAAATGCATTTGTAACTGAACAAAAAATGAAGGTTCGTGAAAGGTGATAAAAAATTACTTTTCATAATGCATAGTAGTGCAATCCACAATCGTAGTCACCAAAGTTGATTGATGGCCCACCAAAACTGAAACACGAGTAGTTTCCTATGTGTGGCTATAACTCATCGAAAAATGAAGGTTCACAAAAAAAGATAGAAAATAAATATATAGAATGCACAACAATAGGACAATCCACAATCGTAGTCACCAAAGTTGATTGATGCCCCGCAAAAACTCAACCATGAGTGATTTCCTAAATGTGGCTATAATTTAACAAAAAATCAAGATTTGCGAAAGGCGCTAGAAAATATGCCTATAGAATGCATAACTAAAGTGTAATCCACAAGCATAGTCACCAAATTTGATCAATGTGGGTATACCTAAAGAAAACTCAAAGTCAAGGAGTTTCCGAAATGCGGGTTTAACTAAAGAATAAATGAAGGTTCGTGAAAGGCGATAGAAAATAGCCGCACTAAGGAAACCGCTTGAGTTTGAGTTTTCGTGGGCCATCGATCAACTTTGCTAACTAGAATTTTGGATTGCACTGTAGTTGTCCATTCTATAAACGTTTTTCTATCGCCTTTCACGAACCCTCATTTTTTGTTGAGTTATAGCCACATTTAGGAATCCACTCCTTTTTAAGATTTTGTGGGTCATCAAACAACTTTGGTGACTACGATTATAGATTGTACTATAGCTGTGCATTATGTATATTTTTAATCGCTTTTCACAAACTTTCATTTTTTCTTGAGTTATAAGCTGTATTAGGAAAGCGCTCATGTTTGAGTTTTCGTGGGCTATCGATCAACTTTGGTGGCTACAATTGTGGATTACACTATAGTTGTACATTCTATACGCATATTTTCTATCGCCTTTTGTGAAACCTCATTTCTCGTTGAGTTATAACCGCATTTAGGAAACCGCTCATGTTTGAGAATTTTGTGGGCCATCGATCAACTTTGGTGACTACAATTATGGATTGCACTTAGTTGTCCATTTTGTATGATTATTTTCTATTTCTTTTCGCGAACATTTATTTTTTGTTGAGTTATGGCATTTAGGAAACCACTCATGTTTGAGTTTTTGTAGGCCATCGATAAACTTTGGTGACTACGATTGTGGAGTGTGCACTGTAGTTTTCCATTCTGTACTTGTATTTTCCATCAATTTTCGCAAACCTTCATTTTTGGTTGTAATATAGCAGAATTTTGGAAACCTCTCGTGTTTGAGTTTTTGTGGGCCATTGATCAACTTTGGTGACTACAATTGTGGGTTACACTGTAGTTGTGCATTCTATACACGTATTTTCTATCACCTTTCGTGAACCTTCATTTTTTTTTGAGTTATAGCCGCATTTAAAGAAATCACTCATGTTTTATTTTTTGTGGGTCATCAAACAACTTTGGTACTATGATTGTGGATTGTATTGTAGTTGTCGATTTTGTACGCATATTTTTAGTCCCCTTTCACGAACCTTCATTTTTTTTTTGAATTATAGCCACATTTAGGATACTGCGCATGTTTGAGTTCTTGTGAGCCATCGATCAAATTTGGTGACTACAATTGTGGATTACACTGTAGTTGTGTATTTTACATGTATATTTTATATTGCCTTTCGCGAACCTTCATTTTTCAGTGAGTTATAGCTGCACATAGGAAACTACTTGTGTTTGAGTTTTTGTGGGGCATCGATCAACTTTGGGGACTACGATTGTGCATTGTACTGTTGTGCATTCTATATGTGTATTCTCTATCTTCTATAGCGAACCTTCATTTTTCGATGAGTTATAGCCATGCATAGGAAACTACTCGTGTTTGATTTTTTCGTGGGCCGTCTATCAACTTTGGTGACTACACTAGTGGTTTACATTGTAGTTGCGCATTCTATTTGCGTATTTTATATTGCCTCTTGCATACCATAATTTCTTTTCAGTTATAGCCGTATTTAGGAAAACGCTCATGTTTGAGTTTTTTGGGCCATCGATCCACTTTGGTGACTATGCTTCTAGATTGTACTATAGATACGCATTTTGTACTAATATTTTTAATCGCCTTTCACGAAATTTCATTTTTTGTTCAGTTATTGCCACATTTAGGAAACCGGTCATGTTTCAGGTTTTGTGGGTCATCAATCAAGTTTGGTGAATATGATTGTGGATTGTACAATAGTTGTACATTTTGTACACATATTTTTAATCGCCTTTCACCAACCTTCATTTTTTATTTATTTATAGCCCCATTTGGGAAAATGTTCGTGTTTGAGTTTTCGTGGGCCATAGATAAACCTTTGGTGACTATGATTGTGGATTACACTATAGTCGTGCATTCTATATGCATCTTTTCTATCGCCTTTATTGAACCTTCATTATTTGATGAGCTATAGCCGTACTTAGGAAACTGCTTGTGTTTGAGTTTTTGTTGGCCATCGATCAACTTTGGTGACTATGATTGTGGATTGCACTATAGTTATCCATTTTAAACGTGTATTTTCTATGATTGTGGATTGCACTATAGTTAACCATTTTGTACATGTATTAAGTTTTTGTGGGCCATCAATCAGCTTTGGTGACTACGATTGTGGATTACATTGTAGTCATGCATTCTATATGTGTATTTTCTATCGCCTTTTTTGAACCTTTTATTTTTCATTGACTTATGGCTACACTTAGGAAACTGCTCGTGTTTGAGTTTTTGTGGGCCATCAATAAACTTTGGTGACAAGAATTGTGGATTCCATTGTAGTTGTGAACTTTATATGCGTATATTCTATCCCCTTTCACGAACCTTCATTTTTTGTTGAGTTATAGCCACATTTAGGAAAACGCTCGTGTTTGAGTTTTTGTGGCCCATCCATCAACTTTGGTGACTACGATTGTGAATTACAATATAGTTGTCCATTCTATACGCATATTTTCTTTCGCGTTTAGAAAACTGGTCGTGTTTAAGTTTTTGTGGTTTGTCAATAAACTTTGTTGACTGCGATTGTGGATGGAACTATAGTTGTCCATTCTATATGCGTATTATCTATCGCCTTTCACGAACCTTCAATTTTCATTAAGTTTTTAGTAAACCGCTTGTATTTGAGTTTTCCTGGGCCATCAATCAACTACTGTCACTACGATTGTGGATTGTATTGTAGTTGTGTACTTTGAACACATTTTTGATCGCCTTTCACGAACCTTTCTTTTTTGTTGAGTTATAGCTGCACTTAGGAAAATGCTCATGTTTGAGTTTTGATGGGCCATTGATCAACTTTGACAACTATGATCGTGGGTTGCACTATAGTTATTCATTATGTACGTGTATTTTTTATTGCGTTTGTCGAACCTTCATTTTTTGTTGAGTTCTATCCGCATTTAGGAAACCGATCCTGTTTGAGTATTTGTGCAGCATCAATCAACTTTTGGCACTACGATTATGGACTATATTGTAGTTGTGCATTCTATAAATGTATTTTCTATCGCCTTTCGCGAACTTTCATTTTTTGTTCAGTTATAGCCGCATTTAGCTAACCTCTCATGTTTGAGATTTTGTGGGTCATCAATGATCTTCGGTGACTACGAATGTGGATTGTATTGAAGTTGTGCATTCTGTACGCATATTTTTAATCGCCTTTCACGAACATTGATTTTTTGTTGAGTTATAGCCGCATTTAGGAAAACGCTTGTGTTTGAGTTTTCTTGGGCCATCGATCAACTTTGGTTTCTACGATTATGGATTGCACTGTAGTTATGCATTATATACGCATATTTTCTATCGTCTTTTCTGAATCTTCATTTTTTGTGGAATTATAGCCATACTTAGGAAACCACTCATTGTTTGGTTGAGTTTCAATGGGCTATCAATCAACTTTGGTGACTACGATTGTGGATTGCACTGTAGTTGTCCAATTTCTACTTAGGAAACCACTTGTGTTTGAGTTCTCCTGGGCCGTCGATCAACTTTGTTGACTATGATTGCTGACTATACCATAGTTGTGCATTTTGTATGCATATTTTTAATCACCTTTCATGAACATTCATTTTTTGTCGAGTTATAGCCGCACTTAAGAAAATGCTCGTGTTGAGGTTTTTCGTGGGCCATCAGTCAACTTTTGTGAATACGATTGTGGATTGTGCACTGTAGTTATTCATTTGGTATGCGTATTTTCTATCGCCTCTTGCAAACCTTCATCTTTCATTGATTTATAGCCACATTTAGGAAACCTATCATGTTTGTGCTTTTGTGGGCCATCGATCAACTTTGGCGACCACGATTGTGGATTGCACTGTAGTTGTCCATTATGTATGCATAGTAGTTTTCCAGTATTTAAGCGTATTTTCTATTTCCTTTCGTGAACATTCATTGTTTTTTCATTTGTAGCCACATTTAGGAAACTGGTCGTGTTTGAGTTTTCATGGGCCATCAATCAACTTTGGTGAGTACAATTGTTGATTTCATTGTAGTTGTGCATTATGAATGGTAATTTTTTCTCGCCTTTTGTGAACCTCCATTTTTTGTTGAGTTATAGCCGCATGTACGAAATTGCTCGTGTTTGTGTTTTTGTGGGCCATCGATCAACTTTGGTGACTACGATTGTGGATTGTAGTGTAGTTGTGCATTCTATACACATATATTTAATCGCCTTTCACAAACCTTCATTTTTTGTTGAGTTATAGCCGCATGTAGGAAACTACTCGTGTTTGTGTTTTTGTGGGCCATCGATGAACTTTGGTGACTACGATTGTGGATTGTAGTGTAGTTGTGCATTCTATACACATATATTTAATCTCTTTTCACAAACCTTCATTTTTTGTTGAGTTATAGCTGCATACAGAATAGAATAACTACAGTGCAATCCACAATCGTAGCGAACAAAGTTGATCAATGGACCACAAAATCTCAAACATGTGCGGTTTCCTAAATGTGGCTATAACTCAACAAAAAATGAAGGTTCACGAAAGGCGATAGAAAATACATATACAAAATGGACAACTATAGTATAGTCGACAATCATAGTCACCAAAGTTGATTGATGGCCCACGAAAACTCAAATACGATTGGTTTCCTAAGTACGGCTATAACTCCATGAAACATGAAGGTTCACGAAAGGCGATAGAAAATATGCGTATAGAATGGACTACTATAGTGCATCCACAATCGTAGTCACCAAAGTTGATTGATGGCCCACCAAAACTCAAACATAAGCGGTTTCGTAAATGCGGCTATAACTCAACAAAAAATGAAGGTTTGAGAAAGGGGATAGAAAATGTGTTAATAGAATTCACAAATACAGTGCAATCCAGAATCGTAGACACCAAAATTGATCAATGGCCCACAAAATATTAAACACGAGCTGTTTCCTAAATGCAGCTAGAACTCGACAAAAAAAAAAGGTTTACGAAAAGCGATAGAAAACATGCTTATAGAATGCTCAACTACAGTGTAATCCACAAGCGTAGTCATAAAATTTGATCGATGGCCCTCAAAAACTCAAACACAAGTGGTTTTCCTAAATGCGGCTATAACTAAAGAAAAAATGAAGGTTTGTTAATGGCGATAGAAAATACGTGTACAAAATAGACAACTAGAGTACAATCCACAATCATTGTCACGTATAGAAGAACAACTATAGTGTAATTGTAAATTGTAGCCAATAAAGTTGATCGATGGCTCAGGAAAAGTCAAACACAAGCGTTTTCCTAAATGCGGCTATAACTCAACAAAAAATCAAGCTTGTACAAAATGCACAACTATAGTACAATCGACAATCATAGTCACCAAATTTGATCGATGGCTCAAAAGATCTCAAACATAAGCAGTTTCCTAAATACGGCTATAACTCAACAAAAAATGAACGTTTGCAAAAGGAGATAGAAAATATGCATATAGAATGTACAACAACTATGTAATCCACAATCGTAGTCACCAAAGTTGATTGATGGCTAACGAAAAATCAAACAAGAGCGTTTTCCTAAATACGGCTATAACTTAGCAAAAAATGAAGGTACGTGAAAGGCGATTAATAAGATACGTACATAATGCGCAAATATAGTACAATCCACAATCATTGTCACCAAAGTTGATTGATGGCCCACTAAAACTCAAACTCGAGTGATTTCTAAAGTGCAGTTAGAACTCAAGAAAAAATTAAGGTTCGTGAAAGGGGATCGAAAATACACGTACAGAATGGACAACTACAATGTAATCCACAATATTAGTCACCAAAGTTAATTTATGGCCCATGAAAATTCAAACATGAGTGTTTTCTTAAATGCGGCTAAGACTCAACAAAAAATAAAGGTTCGTAAAAGGCGATTAAAAATATGCGTGGAAAAATGCACAAGTATAGTACAATCCACAATCGCTTGTGGATTATACTATAGTTGTGCATTCTATACACGTATTTTCCATCACCTTTCGCGAACCTTCATTTTTTGTTGAGTTATACACCCATTTAGGAAATTGCTCATGTTTGAGTTTTTGTGGGTCATCAAACAACTTTGCTGACTATGATAGTGAATTGTACTAATAGTTGTGTATATTTTGTATGCATATTTTTAATTGCCTTTCACAAACTTTAATTTCTTTTTGAGTTATAGCCACATTTACGAAAACTCTCGTGTTTGAGTTCTCGAGGACCATTGATCAAATTCGGTGACTACAATTGTGGATTACGCTGTAGTTGTACATTCTATACGCGTATTTTCTATTACTTTTACTGAACCTTCATTTTTTGTTGAGTTATAGCCGCATTTAGGAAAACACATGAGTTTGAGTTTTTGTGGGACATCAAACAACTTTGGTGACTATGATTGTGGATTATACTGTAGTTGTACATTCTGCATGAATATTTATAATTGCCTTTGATGAACCTTGATTTATTGTTGAGTTATAGCCGAATTTAGGAAAATGCTCGTGTTTGAGTTTTCTTGAGCCATCGATCAACATTGGTGACTACGATTTTGGATTACACTGTAGTTGTGTATTTTATATGCGTATATTGTATCACGTTTTGTAAACCTTCATTTTTTGTTGAGTTATAGCTGCACTTAGGAAACCGCTTGTGTTTGAGTTTTCGTGGGCCATCGATCAACTTTGGTGAGTATGATTGTGGATTACACTATAGTTTTGCATTTTATACACGTATTTTCTATCGCCTTTTGTAAACATTGATTTTTTGTCGAGTTATAGCTGCACTTAGGAAATTGCTCGTGTTTGAGTTTTCCTGGGCCATCAATCAACTTTGGTGACTACAATTGTGGATTTCACTGTAGTTGTCTATTCTATATGTGTATTTTCTATTGCCTTTCGCGAACCTTAATTTTTTGTCGAGTTATAGAGGCATTTAGGAAACCACTCGTGTTTGAGTTTTCATGGGCCATCAATCAACTTTGGTGACAACGATTATGGATTACATTGTTGTTGTGCCTTCTATACACATATTTTCTATCACCTTTCATGAACCTTCATTTTTTGTTGAGTTATAGCCGCACTAAGGAAACTGCTCATGTTTAAGTTTTTGTGCATCATCAAACAACTTTGGTGACTATGATTGTGGATTGTACTGTAGTTGTGCATTTTGTACACATATTTATAATCGCCTTTCATGAACCTTGAAAAAATATGAAGGTTTGCAAAATATGATAGAAAATACGCATATAGAATGGAAAACTACAGTGTAATCCACAATCGTAGTCAACAAAGATTATCGATGGCTGAGGAAAACTCAAGCACGAGCGTTCTGCTAAATGCGGCTATAACTCAACAAAAAATCAAGGTTCATGTAAAGAAATTATAAATATGTGTACAAAATGCAAAAAAACTACAGTACAATCCAAAATCATTGTCACTAAAGTTGATCGATGGCCCACGTAAACTCAAACTTGAGCGATTTCCTAAGTGTAGCTTTAACTCAAGAAAAAAACATGAAGGTTTGCAAAAGGTGATATAAAATATGCGAACAGAATGGACAACTACAGTGTAATCCCACAATTGTAGTCACCAAAGTTGATCGATGCCCCACGAAAATTCAAACACGTCTAGTTTATTAAGTGTGGCTATAACTAAACGAAAAATGAAGATTTGCAAAAGGCCATAGAAAATATGCGCATAGAACGCTCAACTATAGTGTAATCCATAATCTTAGTAACCAAAGTTGATCGATGGCCCACGAAAACTCGAACACGAGCGGTTTCCTTAATGTGGCTATAACTAAAAAAAAATGAAGGTTCACGAAAGGCCATAGAAAATACGCGTATTGAATGCACAACTACAATGTAATCTACAAAGAAAAAAAGAAGGTTCGCGAAAGGCTATCAAAAATACCCATACATAATGGACAACTAGAGTGCAATCCACAATCGTAGTCACCAAAGTTGATCAACGGCCCAAAAAAACTAAAACACGATTAGTTTCCTAAGTGCGGCTATAACTCAACGAAAAATGAAAATTTGTGAAAGGCTATCGAAAATACCCATACAGAATGGACAACTACAGTGCAATCCACAATCGTAGTCACCAAAGTTGATCGACGGCCCATGAAAACTAAAACACGATCAGTTTCCTAAGTACGGCTATAACTCAACGAAAAATGAAGGTTTGTGAAAGGCAATTAGAAATATCCGTACATAATGCACAACTATAGTACAATAAAAAATCGTAGTCATCAAACTTGATCAATGGCCCACAGAAACTCAAACATGAGCGGTTTCCAAATTGCGGTTATAACTCAACAAAAAATGAAGGTTCGCAAAAGGTGATAGAAAATACATGTATAGAATGCACAACTATAGTGTAATCCACAAATGTAGTCACCAAAGTTCATCAATGGCCCACAAAAACTTAAACACAAGCGGTTTTCCTAAATGTGGCTATAACTCAACAAAAAATAAAGATTCGCGAGAGAAAATAAGCATATAGAATGCACACTACAGTCTAATCCACAATCATAGTCACCAAATCTGATCAAGGCCCATGAAAACTCAAAGACTAGTGGACTCATAATTTCAGTCATAACACAATGAAAAATTAAGGTTTGCGAAATGTTATAGAAAATATGCATATAGACTGCACAACTATAGTGTAATACACAAGCGTAGTCACTGAAGTTGATCGATAGCCCACAAAAACTCAAACACGAGTGGTTTCCTAAATGCTGCTATAACTCAACAATTTTTTTTTATTTTCCCAAATAAAATTGTTTCGTAGATTCAATTTTTGAGGGGTTTCTCACATGTTGGTGAAAAAATTATTTTTTGAAGAAAGGACGATTTGGATCTTCTTAGAATGACATTCTCTACAAAACCCATTTATCAGAATTTTCAAAAAAATCTTTTTCAATGACAATTTATTTTTTCAAAAATGGAAGATAAGGTCTCTTGAGCACACGAGCACCTATAAAACCCGTATTTTGATTTTTCCAAAAAAAATATTGTTTTGTAGATTCTATTTTTTAGGGATTCTTGCATTTTGGTGAAAAAATTGTTATTCGAAAAAAGGATGATCTAGGTCTACTTAGAATGACATTCTCTACTAAACTCAATTCCTGGATTTTTCACAAAATGATTCAAAAATTTGCCTTTGTTACCTCTACTGCTTCTACTTTTCAAAAAAAAATCTTCTTCAATAACAAATTATTTTTAAAAAAAAAGGACAATCTAGGTCTCTTGAGAACAAGAGCAACTATAAAACCCATATTTCGAATTTCCCAAAAAAATAAAATTTGTGGATTCTATTTTTGAGGAGTTCTTTCCTGTTAGTGAAAAATTAGCTTTTCGAAAATACAACAATATGGGTCTAATAATAATAACATTCTCTACAAAACCCATTTCTCAGATTTTTCATTAAGAGATTTAAAAAAACTTTCCTCTGTTACCTCTACTACTACTTTTCAAAAAAATCAATCTTTTTCAAAAACTACTTATTAACAATTGTAGTCACCAAAGTTGCTCGATGGCCCCGGAAAATTCAAACACGAGTGATTTCCTAAGTTCAGCTATAACACAATGATGGCCCACAAAAACTCAAACATGAGCGGTTTTCTAAATGCGGCTATAACTAAAAAAAAATATGAAGATTCGCGAAAGGCGATAAAAATATGGGTATAAAATGCACAACTCGAGTGTAATCCACAATCGTAGTCACCAAAAATGGTTAATGGCCCACAAAAAACACAAACACGAAGAAAAAATGAAGGTTCGTGAAAGGCGAATAAAAAGCTGCGTACAAAATGCACAACTACAGTACAATCCACAATCTTAGTCACCAAAGTTGATTGATGGCCCACAAAAACTCAAACACGAGCGGTTTCATAAATGCATAGGAACTCAATGAAAAATGAAGGTTCGTGAAAGGCAATAGAAAATACCTGTATACAATTCACAACTAGACTGCAATCCACAATCGTAATCACCAAAGTTGATTGATCGGCCACGAAAACTCAAACACGAGTGTTTTAATAAATGCGGCTATCACTAAAAAAAATATGAAGGTACATGAAAAGCGATTAAAAATATGCATATAGATTGCACAACGATAGTAAAATCCATAATCATAGTCACCAAAGTTGATTAATGGCCCACAAAAACTCAAACATGGGCGGTTTCATAAATGCGACTATAACTCAATAAAAAATAAAGGTTCGTGAAAGGCGATAGAAGAGAGGTGTATACAATGAGTGTAGTCCACAATCGTAGTCACCAAAGTTGATTGATGGCACACGAAAAACTCAAACACGAGCATTTTTCTAAATGCGGCTATAACTCAAATCAAATTGAATGTTCGTGAAAGGCGATTAAAAATATGCGTACCAAATGCACAACTACAGTACAATCCACAATCATAGTCAGCAAAGTTAATTGATGGCCCACAAAAACTCAAAAATGAGTGGTTTGCTAATTGCGGATCACTCAACAAAAAGTGAAGGTTCACTAAAGGCAATAGAAAATAAGTGTATAGAAAGAATGACTATAGTGTAATCGACAAGCGTAGTCACCAAAGTTGATCGATGGCCCATAAAAACTCAAACACGCGCATTTTCTAAAATGCGGCTATAACTAAAAAATAAAAATAAAATTCGGGGAAGGTGATAGAGAATATGCATACAGAATGGACAACTATAGTGCAATCCACAATTGTAGTCACCAAAGTTGATAAACGGCCCACAAAAACTCAAATTTGGTTGGTTTCCTAAATGTGGCTATAACTCAACAAAAAATAACGATTCGCGAAAGGCGATAGAAAATACACGTATAGTATGGATAACTACAATGCAATCCACAATCGTAGTCACCAAAGTTGATCAACGGCCCATGAAAACTTAAAAATGAGCGGTTTCCTAAGTGCGTCTATAACTAATCAAAAAATGAAGGTTCAAAAAAGGTGATAGAAAATACACGTATAGAATGCACAACTGCAATGTAATCCACAATCGTAGTCACAAAAGTTGATAGATGGCCCACGAAAACTCAAACACGAGCGTTTTGCTAAATGTGGCAATAAATCAACAAAAAATAAAGGTTCGTGAAAGGCGAGTAAAAATATGCGTACAAAATACAAAACTACAATAAAATTCACAATTGTAGTCACCAAAGCTGATTGATGGCCCATAAAAACTCAAACATGAGCGGTTTACTAAATGCTTCTATAACTAAACAAAAAAAAAGCTTCGCGAAAAGTGATAGAAAACACGTGTATACAATGCACAACTATAGTGTAATCCACAATCGTAGTCACCAAAGTTGATCGATGGCCCACAAAATCTCAAACACAAGCGTTTTCCTAAATGCGGCTATAAATCAATAAAAAAAGAAGTTTCACGAAAGTCGATGGAAAATACGCACATAGAATGCAAAAATACAGTGGAATCCACAAGCGAAGTCACCAAAGTTGATCGATGGCCCCTGAAAACTCAAACTCGAGTGGTTTCCTAAATGCGCGTATAACTCAACAAAAAATGAAGGTTCACGAGAGGAAATAGAAAATACACGTACATAATGGACAACTACAATTCAATCCAAAATCGTAGTCACGAAAGTTGATCGATGGCCCATGGAAACTTAAACATGAGTGGTTTCCTAAGTGCAACTATAACTCAAAAAAAAATGAAGGTGTGCGAAACGTGATAGAAAATACATGTATAGAATGAACAACTATTGTGTAATCCACAATCGCAGTCACCAAAGTTGATCGATGGCCCACGAAAACTCAAATACGAGCGGTTTCCTAAATACGGCTATAACTCAAAAAAAAATGAAGGTTCACAAAAGGCGATAGAAAATACACATACATAATGGACAACTATAGTGCAATACACAATCGTAGTCACCAAAGTTGATCAATTGCCCACAAAAACTCAAACCTGAGCAGTTTCCTAAGTGAAGCTATAACTCAATGAATAATGAAGGTTCGCAAAAGGTGATACAAAATATGCGTATAGAGTGTACAACTATAGTGTAATCCACAATCGTAGTTACCACAGTTGATCGATAGCCCACTGCTTGTGTTTGAGTTTTTTTGGGTCACTAATCAATATTGGTGACTACTATTGTGAATTGCAATATAGTTGTCCATTTTTTACGCGTCTTTTCTATAAGCTTTCACAAATCTTCATTTTTGTTGAGTAATAGCCGCACTTAGGAAACCACTCGTGTTTGAGTTTTTTTGGGCCTTCGATAAATTTTGGTGAATACGATTATGGATTACACCTTAGTTGTGCATTCTATACACGTATTTTCTATTGCTTTTCGTGAACCTTCATTTTTTGTTGAATTATAGCCGCATTTAGGAAACCGCACATGTTTGAGTTTTTGTGGGCCATCAATGAACATTGGTGACTATGATTATGGATTACCCTATAGTTGTGCATTCTATACATGTATTTTAAATCACCTTTCGCGAACATTCATTTTTCCTTTAGATATAGCTGCACATAGGAAACCGCCCGTGTTTGAATTTTTGTGGGCCATCAATCAACTTTCGTGACTATGATTGTGGATTAGACTGTAGTTGTGCATTGTATATGCGTAGTTTCTATCGTCTTCTGTGAATTTTCATTTTTTGCTAAGTTATAGCTGCGCTTAGGAAACAACTCGTGTTTTAGTTTTTGTGAGCCATCGATCATCTTTGGTGACTACGATTGTGGATTGTACTGTAGTTGTGCATTTAAGACATGTATTTTCTATCGCCTTTTATGAACCTTCATTTTTTGTTGAGTTATAGCCACACTTAGGAAACCGCTCGTATTTTAGTTTTCCTAGGCCATCGATCAACTTTGGTGACTACGATTGTAGATTGCATTGTAGTTGTCCAATCTGTAAGCGTATTTTCTATTGCCTTTCGCGAACCTTCATTTTTTCGTTGAGTTATAGCCGCATTTAGGAAACTGCTCGTGTTTGAGTTTTCATGGGCCATCAATCAACTTTGGTGACTACAATTGTGTATTACACTATAGTTATAAATTCTATACGCGTATTTTCTAACACCTTTCGCGAACCTTCTTTTTTCATATACTTTAAGCGCACTGAGGAAACCGCTCGTGTTTGAGTTTTCGTTGGCCATCGATCAACTTTGGTGACTATGATTTTGGATTGCACTGTACTTGTTCATTTTGTATGCGTATTTACTGTTGCTTGTCATGAACATTCATTTTTTTTAGTTATAGTTGCATTTAAGAAAACAATCATGTTTTAGTTTTACGTGGTCCATCGATCAATTTTGGTGACCACGATTGTGGATTACACTATAGTTGTGCATTATATGCACTTATTTTCTATTGCCTTTTGTGAACCTTCATTTTTCATTGAGTTATAGCTTCACTTACGAAACTGCTCATGTTTGAGTTTTCGTGGGCTGTCGATCAACATTGGTGACTACGATTGTGGATGACATTGTAGTTACTCATTGTACATGCATATTTTCTATCCCGTTACACGAACCTTCATTTTATGTTGAGTTATACCCTAATTTAGGAAACTACTCGTGTTTGAGTTTTCATGGGCCATCGATCAACTTTGGTGATTACTATTGTGGATTGCAATATAGTTGTCCATTTTGTACACATATTCTCTATCGGCTTTGCAAACCTTCATTTTTTGTGGAGTTTTACCCACATTTACCAAACCGCATGTGTTAGAGTTTTTGTGGACCATCAGTAAACTTTGGTGAATACAATTATGGATTACACTATAGTTGTGCATTCTATACACATATTTTCTATTGCTTTTCGCGATCATTCATTTTTTGTTACTTGTGTTTGAGTTTTTCATGGGCCATCGATCAACTTTGGTAGGCGTACTACTATCGCCTTTCGCGAACCTTAATTTTTTTTAGTTATAGCTGCATTTAGGAAACCACTCGAATTTGAGTTTTCTTTCAAATTTGAATTTTCTTGGGCCATCAATCAACTTTGGTAACTGTGATTGTTCATTCTACTATACTTTTGCACTTTGTACACATAGTTTTAATTGCCTCTTCTGAACCTTCATTTTTTGTTGAGTTATAACAACATTTAGGAAAACGCTCTAATTTGAGTTTTTTTGGGCCATCGATCAACCTTGGTGACTGTGATTGTCCATTCTACTATACTTTTGCACTTTGTACACATAGTTTTAATCGCCTCTTCCGAACCTTCATTTTTTCTTGAGTTATAGTAGCATTTAGGAAAACGCTCGTGTTTGAGTTTTTGTGGACAGTCGATCAACTTTGGTGACTATGATTTTCAATTGCACTATAGTTGTCCATTCTGTAAACATGTTTTCTATCGCCTTTTGTGAACCTTCATTTTTTTTTAGTTATAGCTCCATTTGGGAAATCACTCGTGTTTGAGTTTTGGTGGCCCATCGATCAACTTTGGTGACTATGAATGTGGATTGTACTTTAATTGTGCATTTTGTACACATATTTTTAATTGCCTTTTGCAAACCTTCATTTTTTTTTGAGTTATCACTGCGTTTAGGAAACTGCTCGTGTTTGAGTTTCCATGGGCGATCAACCAACTTTGGTGACTATGCTTGTGAATTACACTGTATTTGTGCATTCTATATGCATATTTTCTATTGACTTTCGTGAATCTTCATTTTTTGTTGACTTATAGCCGTATTTAGGAAACCACTCATGTTTGAGTTTATGTGGGCCATCGATCAACTTTGGTGACTATGATTGTGGATTGTGATGTTACATTTTAGTTGTGCATTCTGTACATGTAATTTTTATCGCCTTTCATGAACGCTCATTTTTTTGTTGAGTTATATCCATATTTAGGAAACCACTCGTGTTTGAGCTTTCGTGGGCCATTGATCAACTTTGGTGACTATGCTTGTAGATTACATTGTTGTTGTGCATTCTATACGCGTATTTTATTTGCCTTTTAGGAACCTTCATTTTTTGTTGGGTTATAGCCGTATTTGGGAAACCACTTATGTTTTAGTTTTTGTGGGCGATCGATCAACTTTGGTGAATACGATTGTGGATTGTACTGTTACACTGTAGTTGTGCATTATGTACGTGTAATTTTTATCGCCTTTCACAAACCTTCATTTTTTGTTGAGTTATAGCCGTATTTAGAAAACCACTCGTGTTCTAGTTTTGGGGCACCATCGATTAAATTTGGTGACTACGATAGTGGATTTGCACTATAGTTGTTTATTCTATACATGTATTTTCTATCGCCTTTCGCGAACCTTCATTTTTTGTTGAGTTATAGCCACATTTAGGAAACCGCTCTTATTTAAGTGTCTGTGGGCCATCAATCAACTTCGGTGACTATGATTGTGGATTGTACTGTAGTTGTGCATTTTCTACGAATATTTTTAATTTCCTTTCATGAACCTTCAATTTCTCTTAAGTTATAGCGGCATTTAGGAAAACACTCGTATTTGAGTTTTCGTGGGCCATCAATCAAATATGGTGACTACGATTGTTGAGTTATATTGCCGCATTTAGGAAAAACCGCTCATGTTTGAGTTTTTGTGGGCCATAGATCCACTTTGGTGACTATGAGTATGGATTGCACTATAGTTTTCCATTCTTTAGGTGTATTTTCTATCGCATTTTGTGAAGCTTCATGTTTTGTTGAGTTATAGCCGCATTTAGCAAACCGGTCGTGTTTGAGTTTTCATGGGCCACCGATCAACTTTGGTGACTACACTTGTGGATTACAGTGTAGTTGGGCATACTATATGCGTATTTTCTTTTGGCATTCGCGAACCTTCATTTTTTGCTAAGTTATAGCCGCATTTGGGAAACCGCTCATGTTTGAGTTTTTTTGGGCGATCGATCAACTTTGGTGACTATGATTTTGGATTATACTATAGTTATGGATTAGTACGAATGTTTTTCATCACCTTTCACGAACCTTCCTTTTTTGTTGAGTAATAGCCACATTTAGGAAAACACTCGTGTTTGAGTTTTCGTGGGTCATTGATCAACATTGGTGACTACGATTGTGGATTGCACTATAGTTGTTCATTTTGTACGTGTATTTTCTATCGCCTTTCGTTAGCCTTCATTTTTTGTTCAGTTATAGCCTTATTTAGGAAACTGCTTGTGTTTGAGTTTTCATAGGCCATTGATCAACTTTGGTAACTACGATTGTCGATTACACTGTAGTTGTGCATTATTAATGCGAATTTTCTATTGCCTTTCGTGAACCTTCATTTTTTGTCTAGCTATAGCCACATTTAGGAAGCCACTCGTGTTTGAGTTATTGTCGGCCATCGATCAACTTTAGTAACTACGATTTTGGATTACACCATAGTTGTGTATACTATAAGCGTATTTTCTATCACTTTTCGCAAACCTTCATTTTTTCATTGAGTTATGGCCGCACTTAGGAAACCACTCGTGTTTGAGTTTTCATGGACCATCGATCGACTTTGGTGACTACGATTCTGGTTTGTACTGTATTTGTGCATTTTGTAGGCGTATTTTTAATCGCCTTTCACGAAATTTGATTTTTTATTGAGTTACAGCCGCTTTTAAGAAAACACTCGTGTTTGAGTTTTCATGGCCATTGATCAACTTTGGCTACTACAATTATGGATTACATAGTAGTTGTGCACTCTATACACATATTTTCTATCGCCTTTCGCGAAGCTTCATTTTTTGTTGACTTATAGCTGCACTTAGTAAAACGCTCGTGTTTTAGTTTTTGTGGGCCATCGATCAACTTTGGTGACTACGCTTGTCGATTACACTGCAGTTGTGCATTCTATATGCTAATTTTCTATTGCGTTTGGTGAACCTTCATTTTCTGTTTAGTTATAGCAGCACTTAGGAAATGACACGTGTTTGAGTTTTCATGGGCCATTGATAATCTTTGGTGTCTATGATTGTGGATTGCACTGTAGTTGTTCTTTTTGTACGTGTATTTTCTATCACATTTTGCTAACCCTTCTTTTTTGTTTTATAGCTGTATTTAGGAAACCACTTGAGTTTGCATTTTATTGGGCTATTGATCAACTTTGGTGACTCCGATTGTGGATTAAAATTGTAGTTGTGCATTCTATACGCATATTTTCTATCGCCTTTCATGAACCTTCACTTTTTTGTTGAGTTATAGTTGTGCTTAGGAAACTGATTGTGTTTGAGTTTTCGTGGGCCATCGATCAACTTTTGTGACTACGATTATGGATTACACTTTAGTTGTCCATTATGTATGTGTATTTTCTATCACCTTTCGCGAACTTTCATTTTTTGTTGAGTTATAGCCGCATTTAGGAAACTGCTCGTCTTTGAATTTTCATGGGCTATCCATCAACTTTAGTGACTACGCTAGTAGATTACACTATAGTTGTGCATTCTCTATGCTAATTTTCTATTGCTTTTCTAGAACCTTCATTTTATGTTGCGTTCTAGCTGAATTTAGGAAACCTCTTGTGTTTGAGTTTTCGTGGGCCATCGTTCAACTATGGTGACTACGATTGTGGATTGCACTATATTTGTCCATTCGGTACGCATATTTTCTATCGCCTTTTGAGAACCTTCATTTCTTGTTGAGTTATAGCCACATTTACGAAACCACTCGTGTTTGAGTTTTCGTGGGCCATCGATCAACTTTGGTGACAATGATTGTGGATTGTTCTATAGTTGTGCTCTATGTACAAATATTTTTAATCGTCTTTCATGACCCTTCATTTTTTCTTGAGTTATAACCGCATTTAGGAAAACACTCGTGGTTGAGTTTTTGTGGGCCATTGATCAACTTTGTTGACTATGATTGTAGATTACATTGTAGTTGTTCATTCGATATGCGTATTTTCCATCGTCGTTCAAGAACCGCAATTTTTCATTGAGCTATAGCCGCATTTATGACACTGCTTGTGTTTGAGTTTTCATTGGCCATTTATCATGTTTGTTGACTGCGATTGTGGATTGCACTATAGTTGTGCATTATGAACGCTAATTTTCTATCGCCTTTCGTGAACCTTCATTTTTTGTTAAGCTATAGCCACATTTGGGAAACCGCTCATGTCAGAGTTTTTGTGGGTCATCATTCAACTTTGGTGACTACAACTGTGGATTGCATTGTAGTTGTCCATTATGTACATGTCTTTTCTATGACCTTTCTTGAATCTTCATTTTTTGCTGAGTTATAACCACATTTAGGAAACCACTTGAGTTTTCGATTTCAGGGGCCATTGATCAACTTTGGTGACTATGATTGTGGATTACACTGTAATTGTGCATTCTATATGCATATTTTTCTATCAACTTTCGTGAACCTTCATTTTTCATTGAGTTATAGCTGCACTTCGAAAACCGCTCATCATTGAGTTTTCGTGAGACATAGATAAACTTTGGTGAATACAATTTTGGATTACACTATAGTACTTCATTCTGTACACGTATATTCTAATCTCCTTTCGTGAACCTTCATTTTTTGTTTAGTTATAGCCACCTTTCAGAAACCGCTCATGCTTGACTAAGGCTGGTGATTTCAGAAACCGCTCATGCTTGACTAAGGCTAGTGATTTCAGAAACCGCTCATGCTTGACTACGATTGGTGATTTCGGAAAGTGCTCATGCTTGAGTTTGAGTTTTTTATGTGTCATCGATCAACTTTTGTGACTATGCTTATGGATTAGAATGTAGTTATGCATTCTATAGGCATATTTTCTATCGTCTTTCGCGAACCTTCTTTTTTTGCTGAGTTATAGCCACATTCAGGAAATCACTCATGTTATATTTTTTGTAGGCCATCGATCAACTTTGGTGACTACGACTGTGGATTCCACTGTAGCTTTCCATTTTGCACACGTATTTTCTCTCGCCTTTCAGGAACCTTCATTTTTTGTTGTGTTATTGTCATTTCTGGGAAACCTCTCGAGTTTGAGTTTTCATTGGCCATCGATCAACTTTCGTGACTATGCTTGTGGATTAAAATCTAGTTGTGGATTCAGTGTATTTTCTATCGCCTTTCGTGAATGTTCATTTTTCGTTGAGTTATAGCTGCAATTAGGAAACCGCTCGTGTTTTAGTTTTCATGGGCCATCGGTTAACTTTGGTGAATGCAATTATGGATTACACTGTAGTTGTTCATTCTATAACACTTATTTTCTATCGCCTCTTCTGAACCTTTTTTTGTTAAGTTATAGCAACATTTAGGAAACTGCTCGAGTTTAAGTTTTCATTGGCCATCAATCAATTTTTGTGACTACGCTTGCGGATTACATTTTACAGAATGAAAAACTACAGTGCAGTCCACAATTGTAGTCACTAAAGTTGATAGATGGCCCACAAAAAATCAAACACAAGCGATTTTATAAGTGCGGCTATAACTCAATGAAAAATGAAGGTTTGCAAAAGTTGATAGAAAATACACGTACAAAATGGACAACAACAGTCCAATCGACAATCGTAGTCACCAAATTTTATCGATGCCCCAAAAAAACTCAAATATGAGCAGTTTCGTAAATGCGGCTATAACTGAAAAAAAAATTAAAGTTTGTGGAAGGTGATAGAAAATACTCTTATAGAATGCACAACTATAGTGTAATCCACAATCGTAGTCACCATTGTTGAACAACGGCCCACGAAAACTCAAAATCGAGCGGTTTGCTAAATGCGGCTATAACTCAACAAAAAATGAAGGTTCATGAAATGCGATAGAAAATATACGTACATAATGGACAACTATAGTGCAATCCACAATCATAGTCCCCAAAGTTGATCGATGGCCCACGAAGACTCAAATATAGATGGTTTCCTATCTATCGGCTATAATACAACAAAAAATTGAAAGTTTGTGAAAAGTAATTTAAAATATGCATACAGAATGCACAGATACAGCACGATCCACAATCGTAGTCACCAATGTTGATTGATGTCCCTCAAAAATTCAAACTCGAGTGGTTTCCTAAATGCGGCTAGAAGTAAACAAAGAATGAAGATTCATGAAAGGCGATAAAAAATACACGTACAAAATGGACAAATTCAGTGCAATCCACAATCATAGTCACCAAAGCTGATCGATTATCCATGAAAACTCAAACATGAGCATTTTCCTAAATGCGGCTATAACTCAACAAAAAATTAAGATTCCTGAAAGGTGATTAAAAATATGCATACATAATGCACAACTACATTACAATCGATAATCGTAGTAGCCAATGTTGGTTGATGGCCAATAAAAATTCGATCATGAGCGATTTCCTAAATGCGGCTATAACTCACAAAAAAGTGAAGGTTCGCGATACAAAATATGTGTATAGAATGCACAACTACATTGTAATCTACAATCACAGTCACTAAAGTTGATCGATGGCACATAAAACCTCAAACATGAGCGGTTTCCTAAATGCGGCTATAACTCAACAAAAAATGAAGGTTCGCGAAAGGTTAGAAAATACGTGTACAAAATTGACAACTACGGTGCAATCCACAATCGTAGTCACCAAAGTTGATTGATGGCCCATGAATACTCAAACATGAGCAATTTCCTAAATGTGGCTATAACTCGAGGAAAATACAAGTTTTGTTAAATGCGATAGAAAATACGTGTACATAATGGACAACTACAGTGCAATCCACAATCATAGTAACCAAACTTGACCAATGGTGCACGAAAACACAAACACGAGCAGTTTCCTAAGTGTGGTTATAACTCAACAAAAAAGAAGGTTCATGAAAGGTAATAGAAAATATGCATATACAATCCACAACTACAGTGTAATCGACAATCGTAGTAAAAAATGTTTATTGATGCCCCACGAATATTCAAACACAAGCATTTTCCTAAATGTGGTTATAACTCAACAAAAAATGAAGGTTCATGAAAGGAAATTAGAAATATGTGTATAGAATGCAGAACGACAATACAATCCATAATCGTAGTCACCAAAGTTGATCAATAGCCCGCAAAAACTAAAACAGGAGTAATTTCCTAAATGAGGCTATAACTCCACAAAAATTGAAGGCTCGTGAAAGGCAATAGAAAATATGCGTATAGAATGCATAACTAAATTATAATCCACAGGTGTAGTCAGCAAAGTTTATTGATGGCCTACGAAAACTCAAACACAAGCATTTTCGTAAATGCGGCTATAAGTAAAAAAAAAAAAATGCTACTGAAATGCAATTAAAAATATGCGTACAAATACACAACTACAGTATAAATACACTGTATAGAATGCACAACTACAGTGTAATCAATAATCGTAGTAAAAAATTTGCAACTAGAGTGTAATTGACAATCATAGTAAAAAATGTTGATCGATGGTCGACGAAAATTCAAACACGAGCATTTTCCTAAATGCGGCCATAACTCAAAAAAAAATGAAGGTTCACAAAAGGCAATAGAAAATACACGTATAGAATGCACAACTAAAGTGTAATGATTGATGGTCCACAAAAACTCAAACATGAGTGTTTTCCTAAATGTGGCTATAACTCAAAAAAATTGAAGTTTTGTGAAAGGCAATTAAAAATATGCATATAGAATGCACAACTACAGTACAACTACAATGTGATCCATTATCATAGTCACCAAAGTTGATCGATGGCCGACAAAAATTCAACCAAGAGCGGTTTCGTAAATGTGGCTATAACTCAACAGAAAATGAAAGTTTCTGAAAGTCAATTAAAAATATGCGTACAAAATGCACAACTATAGTACAATCCACAATTGTTGTCACCAAAGATAATTGATGGCCCAATAAAAACTCAAACATGACCGGTTTCTGAAATGCGGTTATAACTCAACAAAAAATGAAGGTTCACGAAAGGTTATATAAAAAATGTGTATAGAAAATTAGTGTTCATAATGGACAATTACAGTGTAATCCACAAGTGTACTCACCAAAATTGATCGATGGCCCACGAAAACTCAAACTCGAGCGGTTTCCTAAATGCAGCTAAAACTTAAGAAAAAATGAAGGTTCACAAAAGGCAATAGAAAATACACGTACAAAATAAAAAACTACGACACAATCCAAAATCAGAGTCACCAAAGCTGAGAGATGGCCCACAAAAACTCAAACATGAGCATTTTTTTAAATACGGCTATAACTCAACAAAAAATGAAGGTTTGTGAAAGGTGATAATCGTCGTAACCAAAGTTTTTCGATGGCCCACGAAAACTCACATTAGCTGCTGTGGCTCTAACGCGGCTATATAACTCAACAAAAAGTGAAGGTTCCGCGAAAAGGCGACCGTAAATAAGCATACGTAATGGACAACTGGGCGTGATATTCCAGCAATCAGAAATACCTGTGCTAAATGATGGCCCACAAAAAACTCAAACATGAACAATTTGCTAAATGTTTCTCTAACTCAAAAAAAAGGGTTTGTGTAAAGCAATAGAAAATATACGTATAGAATGCATAACAACAATGTAATTGACAACCATAGTCACCAAAGTTGATCAATGGCACAAAAAACGTTGAACATGAGCGGTCTACTAAATGCGGCTATAACTCAAATAAAACTGAAGGTTCACGAAAGGTGGTAGAAACTAAGCATTCAAGATGCACAACTACAATGCAATCTACAATCCTAATCACGAAAGTTTATTGATAACCCACGAAAACTCAAACATGAGCGGTTTCTAAATTCAAACAAGAGCGGTTTCCTAAATGCGGTGATAACTCAACAAAACAAGAAGGTTCACAAAAGGCGATAGAAAATATGTGTATAGAATGGACAACTACAATGTAATCACCAAGCGTAGTCACCAAAGTTGATCGATGGCCCACGAAAACTCAAAGTCGACCAGTTTCCTAAATGCGGCTATACCTCAATAAAAAATGAAGGTTCATGAAAGGTGATAGAAATACACATACAGAATGGACAACTATAATGCAATGCACAATCATAGTCACCAAAGTTGATCGATGGCCCATGAAAACTAAAACACAATCAATTCAACGAAAAATGAAGGTTCATAAAAGGCGATGGAAAATACGCTTATAGAGTGCACTACATTGTAATCCACAATCGTAGTCACCAAAGTTGATGAATGGCCCACCAAACCTCAAACATGAGTGGTTTCTTGATTCCGGCTATAACTAAACAAAAAATGATGGTTCACGAAAGGTGATAGGAAATACAAGTATAGAATGCAAACTACCTTACAATCCACAATTGTCGTCACTAAAGTTGATTGATGACCCACAAAAATTCAAACATGAGTGGTTTCCTAAATGCAGGTATAACTCAACAAAAATGAAAGGTTCGTTAAACGCGATAAAAAATACTCATATAGAATGTACAACTACAGTGTAATCCACAATTATAGTCACCAAAGTTTATTGATGGGCCATGAAAACG
>VDFB02307158.1:0-19244 GCA_007258455.2 Sequoia sempervirens | reverse complement strand
TTTTTACCTTCCTAATTCAAAAAAGATAAGTTGGATTATGAAGGTAAAATCATTGCAATCATTTAACTTCTCATTGAAATCATTTACCACTAGCATCACAGTCTACTTGAAATACCTTATTGAAATTTGGAAGTGGCAAAAAAAATTGCTCCATGACTTTATTCTTCAAAATATCAAACTCTTAGTTTCTCCTATATGTTGGAGCAACAAATAATGAATGTAATATTCAATCTACCATAAAATGAATCAAGCACAATGTAAAATCCAAATAACTATTATAGAATGTGTATAATACAATAATCACTCCTTGTTTATATAGGAGAAGGAGGAGGTAGGAAGGTGAAACAGAAAGAATGACTAACCCTCCAAGTGATGTGAAACATGTAGAACACTTGGGACAAGTGTGAAGGAATGTGTCAAGTGGTTATGAGGTGGGATAACTAAACCACTAAGTGAAATTAAGCTACTATGAATAGGACTACTAGGTGTAGGAACTAGATATAAGGAAACTAGATGCATAAAGACACTTTTCACACTAACACCCCCCCTTAAGTGATACATAAGGAGTAATTTACTAAAAGATTAGTCCCAATAACAAGGCCCGATGGGGTACTCATGTAAAAAAAGTCTCACAAATGGAGTAAAGGAGAAAAACTAGTGGAAAAATATCCTCTCCAAAAGAGAGAACTATATACAAAGGAAGGAGGACTCAAGACTTCACAAGGAAAACATCCTTCACCCCAAGCAACTGGTGCAAGAAAATATAGTGAGGTGATGCTATAAGCTTAGTGAAAATGTCTGCAACTTGATCCTCAATATGCAAATACTCTAAGGATAAAACATTATCCTGGATAAGTTTTCAAATGAAGTGCATATGAATATCAATGCGCTTTGTCTATTGATGCTCAAATGGGTTGTGTGAAATGTGAATGGAACTTTGGTTATCACACCAAAGTATAGTAGGATGATCAAGTGGAAGAACAAACTTTTTCATAAGCTATCAAAGCCATAATACCTCTTGGCTAGCAAGAACTGCTCCCTATTACTCAACTTCAATAGATGATAATGCAATAGTGGCTTACTTATTACAAGGCCATGCAATTGGACCAAAACCAAGAGAAAAAATAAAACTTGAAGTGGACTTTCAAGAATCGACATATCTTGCCCAATCTAAGTCGGTGTAGCCTACTATTTGTGAAGCCCCTAGTGTGTATGAATGCTAAAATGAGTGGTGCTACTATTATACCTAAAAATAATCTTGGCTACCTTCCAATGACTCTCATGAGGGTCATGTAAAAAATGGGAGACAAGCCAAACAACGAAGGTAATATTTGGACATGTGTGTGTCAAATACAAAATACTACCAACTAACTATGTATACAAAGTAGCATCAACACTAGGTGTGGTGCAAGTGGTAGTCAAAGTGACCAAAATGGAATGGTGTAGGTGTGGGCTTACAATCAATCATATGATGAAGCAAGTCAATGGAATATTTCTACTGGTATATGGAAATCACCTCAGTAGACTGAAGAACCTGAAGACTAATGAAAAATGCAAAAGCCCAAGATCTGTCATTTTAAAGTGTGCCATCAAAATATGCTAAATATCTTGAATCATGGATGAGGAACTACTAGTAAGGATCAAGTCATTGACATATAAGACTACTAACAAAATTTCATCTTCATGTCTCTGGATCAAGGAAAACTTTAAGAAACCCCCCCTCAGTGAAGGTGTAAAATACTGGTGAATCTTTTATACTTCCCGATAAAAATATTAATTTTAGTGGCAATTTTTTTTGTTTTTTGTGAAAAAAAAAAATGTCCATTGGTGAATCTTTTCTAATCGCTAGAAGTCTGTGGAAAATCCTGGCGAAATACAATTTTTTTAAAACCACTAAATTTTTTCCATTGGTGATTAAAATCTATTTTCAAACAAATAGAATATTTCGATTGGCAAATTACACCTATTTTCAAACCAGAAAAAATAATTTTGTTGGCGATTAAAACTTTTTTTTCAAACTAAAAAATAAAATTCATTGGCGAATTAAACCTTTTTTCAAATGATTAAGAATTTTTTTTTGGCAAATTAAACATAATATCAAACTAATAAAAAAAATGCATGAAAAGAAAGATTATTTGCCCCATTGTTTTCATCAACCATCCAAAAATCACCTACAGCTATAACATTTTTTTCAAAAAAGCATCTTAACATGCTTCATAACAGAAAAAGTAACCCTGCCCAACTAAAACTAGTTCCACAACTATCTGTATCTACCTTACATATTTCAACAAGCCAAAAATTTAGTACTAGTCTTGCATTAATTCTACGACTACAAAAAACTACAAATTTTGCAAAAACTGCGTTAATTCATCTTTCGCTTCCTCGCATTCTGCCCTTTTTCTTTCATACAATTTTCCTCCGCTTTCGCCTGTGCTTCCACCTTCATCAGCTCTATAAAGAGCTTCAATGCTTCCCAACCTAACCTTGCTTCTTCCCTACATTGATTTTTAATCTCATCCTTTGGCCAACGCATGAAAGGGATGCATCCTTCTACCCATTCCAGTTCCACATTTTCAAAGCCTTCCTGGATGTCGAAACCTTCACCTGGAACTACCCATTCAAGTATTGATTCTAATCCTTCCAAGAAATCTCTATGCACAATCATCTCCATCACTTCTCTCACTATTCTTGTTGATTCCCCCAAGTCCAAACCCCATGCTATAATCAAGGAGTATACATCCATGTTAGTCTTGTATCTATGCCTCAGATTTCCAAAGGATTTCCTCAAAATCATCTACACACTTTGTACCAACATCCCATTAATGAATAAAAACATACCCATTAATATTTTGTCATAAGCTTCACCATAAAATGGGTTTAATTGTCTCCTCGAACGCAGAGTGAAGTTGGCCTCCATTTCAAAACTGTTGCAGCTACACCGCCACCACCACCACCACTCTTTCAGAATTTCTATGTGCCTTCTTCTCCATGCCAAACTCTATTATTAACTTCACTAATCAAGGGCTGAGAGGTAATAATTTTCCAAACTTTGCACATACTGATCTTAATTACCCATCGATCCTCCAGTCATGTCCACTTGCTAAAATCTGCCTATGATCTTCACTTCATAAATGCACCATTCTTGCCACCTTTCCTATATTAATTCACCAAAGTCAGGGTTTTGGTGTTTTTCCTAACCTTAGTTTCCACCTTTCCTATCTTAATTCACCAAATTCGGGGTTTTGGTGCTTTTCCTAACCTTAGTTGCAAGTCTTTCTTGGTCATCTTTGTAGTTTGTAGTCACTGGGTCGAAGGATTCAAAAACTTTGAAACTTCAGACTTTGGTTCTAAGGTTCCAAATTTCAGTGACCATGTGACATTATGGACCATGACCATTTGATGATTTTTTGATGGACGGTTGTAGTTGCATTCTAGAAGTATATCTCTCAAGCACTAGATTTGCAAATTGAAACCTTCAAAATTACACTAGAAACGTTAAAAATTTTATTGTTTAAATATTGGTGCTCTTGTTTACCGTTTAATATTGCCTAAGTTAGACCAAAATATTTTATGATAAAACCTTAAATCTTAACTCTTTAATCCTGAGGGTTGAGTCTTGTCAACCTAGTGACGTCCCCATTTGAAATTATGCATGTGCATAAAGTTTGTTTTAAAAGAGGGACCGTTCGATGAATTTTCGATGGACGGTTATAGATGTATTCCGGAAGTAAATCCTTGGAGCACTAGACTTGCAAACTGAAACCTCCGGAATAACACTAGAACCGTTAGATTTTCAGAAATCAATGGTTGATATTTTATTAATTATTGGTTTCAGAAATCAACATATAGTTCAGATCATAAGTGAGCAAAATTTATTGTGACTTATTAGCTAGGACATTAATAATCATTAAGGTAAAATGAGACATTTAATTCTCTCTTTTCAATGCATTGAAGTACTCTACCTTTCATTTATTCTATTGAAATTCTCAATTTGGCTGTGGTACTGGGCGGTGGCGTGGATTAATACCATATGAATAGCCAAAGTGATTGATTGGATAACTTTATATTGAAAACTACACGATGTACTATAGAATTTTAGATGATGATGTCAATAATCCTGTGATTTTTATAATCGACAACTTGGCTATGTGCAGGATCATGATGGGCCAAAAAGTGGCAATATGATGGGTATGTGGCTAACGATTTTTTTTTTACCCAAAATTGATGAAACAAAAAGGGTTTTTAAAGGAGATTATCAGCTTTCTACCTATATAAATTATACCTTACTTTGAATTTAATAAGTAATTATTATTCATTTTCTATTTGAATTACGACTAAAGTTTTGATTGATATGCTGATTGAAAAACATCTATAGCTTTAAAAAGGTATCACATATTTTAAATCCATAATATGCATCACATTCTATGCTTCACATACTATAGGATTAAAAAAACAAAAATTGAATTTAATAAATTTTTGACCAAGTTAAGGTGGTCAGACATATGAGGTTTTTATATTTTTTAAAATTGTAATAAAAATTCATAATTAATTATTTACTTGGAAAAATTACAAAAAATATTCATCACATCGGGACCTAAGTCTCTACTTATATCTAAATCTTATAAAAATATTATCATTTTTATTGTGGTTAGGGTGATCAGGACAAACACCTACTTCTTATTTTTCCTAAAATTTAAAACTTTGAGAAATTTCAAATTTTCACCAAATAGATTTTTATTTTAAACAAACTAGTAGTTTAGAAACTACATTCAATTTGTTACAAATTCTATTCTTATATTTTGAAATAATATAGATAACTTATTCAATTTTTACGTCAAGTTGCCTAACTCTGATTTTTCTGAATTTTTTGCCACTTAAGGGTCTATTTTTTCCATGATGATCCTACATACCAGCTTGAGTGGCACTGCTAATTTTGACAATTGGCAGCTTGTCAGCTTGAGCTATAGTTTTGCAACTTTGCATGTAGCTAGCTTGAGCTACCGATTAAGTTGGATTTTTGGTTTGCTGAATCGCAATTATTACTAAGTACTTAGTAGTAATTATACACAACCTCAGAGCTCAACGTGACACGTGTGAGGTGTACAAGGTACCAGGCTGGTAGTGGAACTTTTGGCAGCACTTTTGGCCCATAAAAAAGGATAGTGAGCACAACTAAAATCATTCATTTAATTGTCATAAGGGTTTTCATTTTGTAGGGTTAATAACTTAATAAGGATTCAGGAAGAAGATGATGCAGTATTATTGGGGGTGCTCTAAATTATCCTACCTCCAGTTATGTAGTTACAGAGTAAAAAACTAATTTCCTTCAAGTTCAGAATGGGTGGAATTGGAAAGAAGTTGATTTGGTTCCCCTGACTTCTCAGATAGGTTTTGAACCAGGATGAGGAGCTTTGATGGACATAAGTGCTATCCCAATGCATGGAAGTTGCAAGTAGAAGATGGGAATAGTTTTACTACCCCTCATCGTCTGCATGGTTGCCTAGGAAATTCTCATGCATTTAATTTTAGTGTTCATCTTCTGCATGGGAGCAGTTTTACAATCCCTCATCTTCTGCACCAGTCTGGTCCTGAAAGGGGCTAAGTACATTTTTTATCTTCATGGATCCCATTTCCCCAGTTTGATCAGGCCCCCTTTCCCCATGCATTTATTTTCAGAGTGTATGGCTGACTCGACAAGTCCCATGTGTTTATTTTTAGAGCTCATGGTTAACCCAACAAGTTCCATTTATTTTCAAAGATACATGTATCACATTTACGTTTTCAACTTTTCACCAGTGGTCCAACAGAATCTTGGCGCTTGCGCTTACAATTGTATTTGTACTATGTATTAATGTAATAATGTGACATTGTAATTCATTTTATTAAGGCCTTTGAAATGTTAAGTTTCCAGCCCCTTGGCCTTGATGTCAATCCTAGTGCATTAAACTTTAAAAAAAAATTAAAACACATGTTTTATGTTTACTATTTATATCATAAATTACTCAATCGTTCGATGAACATTTGATGTATGGTTGTAGTTGCATTCTGGAATGAAATGCATAGAGCACTATGCTTGTGAACTTAAACCTCTGGAATCACCCTATAACTGTTAGATTAACAAAGATCAACGGTTTAGAATTTGTTGTCAATGCAGAAGTAATTCATTATTTTTAATGGCTTGTTTTAAATGTTGTCAGCCATGTACATTGTACTACCTAATTGTGTACTGTGTAGTCCGTAAGTAATGAGTAGATGTTTCAGTGTCATTCAGTTTGCTCATTGTAGTGCACCACCCTATTCTGGGTTCCACAATTCCACTTCCAACAAAGCCATTCCAGTAACCCAGTTTCAAGCTTCAACGTAGTTTCAACTTTAAGACTCAAAATTCAAAATTTGGATAAGTTAAAGAATTCATGTGGCTACGTTTCATCACTTGACGTTTCTTAAAATCTTATTTTGTCAAACTTTGAAGTTTAGGTTTAGGGTTAAGAGGCTTAAGAATTAAGAAAAATTAAGGACTAATAGGGAATTCACAAATTTCATATTGTTGATTGTATCAGCATGTCTACCACCAATACCACTAGAGCAAAGTTGGATAAAAAAATACATTATGCAAAATTGCTTAAAACCCCAAGTTTCACTAATGAATACCATGATATTTATGATCCTGAAACCTATGGTAGGCATACCTCAGAACTTAGATTTTCATCTAAGAATAAGGTTGCAAATCAAATGCAATTGCAAGTTAATAATATCAATGCACCGTGGGTAACTGGATTAGGGTGCATGATGTTACATGAGGTTTTCCCTTGCCCAGAATTTATCATGGTCTGTGCACTAAATTATGATGATAACAAAAGTGAAATTGTTAATAAAGATAGTAAAGAAGAATTGTTATCCATTAATGCAAAAGAACTTGGAAAAGTGTTGGCCTTGGGGTTTACAACTGAAGAATTTGGAAATGTCCACATTGACCTAGAAAAGCTTGCTAGTGATTATGAAGCAGTGGATGAAATGGAGAAAAATTATTTCTTAAATAGAATAGTTCAGGATAGAAATAAATTGAAAGGTGATCATAAGCCTCCTTATGATTTGGATATTTTTAAACCATGGGTTCAGGATACTATTTCCATGCTAGCATTTTTCCTCGGACTGGATAGCAATTTGGAAGTGGGTGCATGGCTCCTTGAAATGGTGTATAGTATCCATTATGGTGTTCCACATGCCAAATATAATTTTATTGAGCACATTGTAGAATCCATGCATAAACATTTTTTAATGAGTAAAGGAGGTTCCACCAAGACATTTAGGTTCACAACCTACTTGTGCTATCTTTTTCTATTCAAATTCAGAGGAATGTTTCAAACCAACAAGCTTTAGGTTCATCCCTATGGTAATAGTAATCCTGAGCAAAAGAAAATGGCTCCAGTATATGAATGGACCACTGTTATAAGGTTGCATGATTCTCGAAGGAATTACAATCATTTTGTAGACTACTTTTTGGCTCCATTGCATCAAGCAATTACAAATACTCCAATGCCTAGATTGCCTATTTCATGTAGAAATTGCATTCAACTAGGAAAAGAAATACAATTGGTTGATTGCGCTACTATATTTGACTCCAAATTCTGATGAATGTTTGTCAAAATACCGACAAACTATTGTTGAAATACCAATGAAACACTCATAAATTTCATCGCTAGTTTTTTGTTGCTTTTTTGATGAACTTTTAAACATCGAAACCATGACCCAACATCATCGGTCATCGCCACGGAAAATGGAACCAGTGTTCGTCAGAAAATCGACACAAACTTTGTCCATCTAGCGACGAAAAATAACCACAACACAATGCGAATTGAATCTTCGAAAGCATCGAAATAACATCAAACATTCATCAAAATTTTGACGAACATCTTGCGGTGAACTATAAAAATTCCAACGAAATTGTTGTACATGCGACAAAAATATTGTCGCATGTATAGAAACTTCGTTAGAAGTTTTATGGTTCGTTGCAAGATGTTCGTTGAAATTTCGACGAATGTCTGCAGTTTTTATAAAAAAATTATTCATTCAAATGTATGCTATTACGTACATTTGAATGAATTTTGTAATTCCTATTATTGACCTATTTTTGTAATTCCTATTATTGACCTATTATTCGTGCAAATTTTTGTGCTATTTTGTTGTATTTAAGGACATTCTTTATTCATTTGAAAATGATGAAGAGGATATAAGAATCATTAGAAGAGTATTTATATGAGAGCATTACAATAATATCTTAATTGCATTGTTATCATTGCATCATCAACATAAACATACTATATGTTTGTTTGTCTATGTTTGTTTGTCTTTGATCTTGGTTCATTATCACTTGTACAAATGGAATGTTGACTATATTGTTGTTATGGAAGCGGGCCAACTTGTAGAAATGGGTACACATGAGGAGTTATTAATTGACAATAGCTTGTATGCTCATTTGAGCAAGGTAGGACCTCTACTCATAGGCTTTATGAGATGATATTTTGGCCGCCTGCAAGCATTAATCAAGAGGGAAAGACTTTGGGTAGTGTGTAAGGCAATATTGAATTTAGGAATGATCCTACTTTAGGAGTTCTTCTAGATGGTGAGAATATCAAAAGCCTTAAAATTGAATGGTTAAGAAGCCAAATTGAATTGGTAACACAAGAACCTACTCTACTGAGCTTGAGCATTAAGGAGAACATTATTTACGGATGATCTACAACTTTCGATGAAATTGAAGAGGCATCAAAGTTTGCACATACCCACACATTTATCACTTCACTTCCTAAAGGATATGAAACCCAGGTTGGTAGTAATGGATTGACCCTGATAGAAGAGTAAAAGATAAGCTTGCAATCACAAGGGTTGTGCTTTGCAACACACTCCACTAAACAAATTTTTTGTTGTTGTAAAGGAAATACTACAACATGCATGTGGATAGTGCAACTATTTTTGTACTTTTCACACTACAATATATTGAACCTATTTCTGGGCAAGTTGTAGCTCTTGACTTGTTCCATACTCGAGAATTGGCATATCAGATTTGCCATAAATTTGAGAGGTTTATCACCATTTAATGGACTTGAAGGTGGTTGTATTCCATGGTGGATTTCCATGAGATTTTCAAAATGACCCCTCATGATAATCAAGTCATGATGTTCTCAGCCACTCTGAGCAAGGTTATTCGACTTGTCTACAAGAGATTCATGCAAGATAACGAAGCTTCCTTAGAGGTAATGCAGAGCTGCATTTTCTATGGTGGTTAACTTAAATTCATTACACATAGTAGAGACTTAGGGTTTATTTCTTTCCAACTCATGATGCAGATGTGGAATGTGTAAATGGTTTGAGCAATAGTGAGCTTGGAGAAGTGGACAATAAGGTGAAGGCAAGACTATCTAAGCCTCATTGGAAAGGAAGATTAATGAAACATGGTGTTAGAGGAGACTAAGTTTTCATAAATACTAGCACCAACATTTTTTCATCTAAAAATTCTTGGAGTGTATCTCCTTTTCAAAGTGTCTTAGATTCATTGACCACATAAGGGGTTTCTCCATACCCGAATTTTCCTAGATCAGCACTAAGCTGTTATGGCATGTTTGTAACAAGAAGGCCATATTATGGAGCAAACACTAATATAAAATTTATTGGAGTCAGACTCAAAAGATGGAGCTTAACCTTTTATGCAAGAATCCCCACCATGGGAATTGGCATTATGGAATTTCATTATAGGATGAAGTTCTCACTGATGTCAAAACTTCTTTAATGGACAGTAGATGATGGAAACCAAATTCACTTTTGGAAATATGTATGGATTCAACAGATACCATTATCACATAATGAGAAACCTACAGAACTTAAGGGTTATACTAAGAAGAACTAGAGTGTGAAGGTTAAAGACTATATATCAGCAGAGAATGGATTTCAGGTATTTAAAAAAATAGCTCTGCCTACTCACAAAATAGAAGAAAAGGTTAATACTTTAGACCTCCTCTTAGCTCCATTTGAGGAATGAGCAAGAAAGACTCATTTTGGAAAAATGTCAAAGTGAGGCAGTCTTGGTCAAAGTGGCAAACAAGCAGATACCATTGGAAATAGAAAGGCATGAGAAACACTTACCTTATAAAGGGATATGGATTCCCAAGGTAGTTCCAAAGGAAAATTCATTTTTATGGATTAAATTCCAATAATGAGCATTGATTTTTGACAAATTAACAAGACATGAATTGAATGAGACCTCAATTTATGCAAGATTGAAAAGGATGCTCAATTTGTGCACTGTGCAGGGAAAGTGTGGAATCTAATAATCATATTTTTTTGCATTGCCTCTTTGCTCAAGAAATCTAAATCTTTCTAATTAAAGAATGAAATTCTATTTGTGGGCTACATCTAACTCTGTCAAGCATCTAAAATTAAGACGAAGACATTAAAAATCCTATTGAAAATACTCCTTACAATCATTGTTAGAGATTTATGAAATGATAGAATCTGAAGGATTTTGGGGGAGCATGCCTAGACCACCACACAAATATGGGGGAGAGTAGAAGCAGTAGATTCTGAGTTGGTTTTAGCTCAACCCATAGAGAGATGGGAAATTGATCCAATGGAATAAGATAGGAATACCCCCATTGCAAGTTTTGCAGAGAATAGATTTGTTAAAAAGGAAAACAACTCATGTTTCTTGTGCAGATTGTATTTAAAAAGTAATGAGAAGAATGCAGATGAATTATTGGTTAGGACACCACAAAGAGGGATGCCCTGTCAAGGAGTGGAATGAAATGATTACAGAATGAGTAAGAAAGTGACATGTTGAAGGCCGAGGCAAAGAGACTTGGCAAGATTATCAACATAAAGAGGCAACCTAAATAATCTAAGTTGGGTTTATTGTTGAGTGTGTTACTTTGGATACTATCATATCTATTCCATTTGATGTTTCTTGTGACTCGAAGGTGGATATTGAGTTTGTAAAAGTAATTGTTTGGGGACAATTACTTTAGGGAATAGTTACATTTCACTAGAAGACAAAATGTTTGTACATTGAAAACCAAGATTTTTATTGTATAAATTAATTATTATGGTTTGTGTCTTTTAGTTTCTTATGGGAAAATAATTATTTTTTGGGGGAAAACTAATTGGTTAATTCATTTTTAGTTTGAAACTGTTTGCAACAGCCACTTGCACCCCCTTGTGTTTATAAAAGGGAAGTCTGGGCTGTGTAAACATTTGCTAAAATTTGAAATATGGAAACATTTGCTAAAACATTTGCTAAAATAGACAAAAATCTCACCTTAAGCTACTCTACTTTGGCCCAAGATCAACCAAGATCTATATAGTTATCAGCACATATATATATGTTTTTATTATACCCTTTTATAATGATTTCAAAATAAGAGGATCCTTTATTGTGAATTCAATATGAGGGCTAGTTTATGCTAGCAATAAAGTGTACTGACTTATAATCAACCCATTATTATCCAAAAAAATCTTGTAATGGGGATGTTTGCATACAATAGAAGTACATCGAATTTATAACCATTACCAACCTTTTCCTAAGGAGGTAGCAAAACATCCCCAAGAAGTTCACCATCCTACTTTACACCAAGGTGGTACTTATTAGAATTAATCAAAAATTATAGCATATAGAAAAACTCTAGCACAAACTCCTTCACATCACTAGTGTTGGACAAGCAATTTGCATATGTAGCTACTACACTATGAAAAAGTCGATTTGCATGATCAAATTTACCTCCCTGACAAGAATAAAATATTCAAGAAGATCACAATCAGCTACATTTATCAAAAAATGTCTAATGGCATAAAAAATTACAACAATCCAAATGAGAGAAAATGATTTGTTCATGTTTTGTATCTAAAATTGTATTATAGAGCACCAAAGGGAAGATGTCTTAAGCTTAGCTATTCTAGATGATCATTTATAAGTTTTTTGAATTTTAAAGTTAAAAGGTAAATTGTGTTGATAATAAATATCTAATGTATATGCTTTGTATTTAACATTGTAAAAGAGTACACCCAAGGGAAGATGACACATGCTAAGCTACTTTTCAGTAACCTAAGTAAAGGAGAAATAAAGTAACTTTAAACGTCATTAAATAAGTTTTCAAATTTCATAAGTCAAAAGTAGATTAAGTCAATAATGATGATCAAATTCTACTTGTTCGTAACAATGGCTAAGAAAGAAACAACATTAAATCTTTCCATATTATGATGCCTACAAATTATGATGAAGTGTTGTAAAGGGCTCCAATCTCAGTGGATAATAGAGTACACTTCCCAAACTTGAGTAATGAGATCTGTAATAAAAGCTGAGGATATAAATCAATCAGTCTAGTTATAGTCTCATTAATCAGCCTATTCTCATGTATGTTTTTACAAAATGTAAAAGAACATGTTAAAGAGTAGAGGGATGTGTGAACAATGCTTTACCTAGGAATATCAGGATCAAAAAAGTTCAGGTACCATTCTTCAAAGACCTGTGGTATGCATTTTTGTAAAATAACTAGAAATTTACTTTCATAGTGAATTACAAGGAATGACTTACATAAATAGCATTATTTACTTGTACAGAGTTACAAACACATCTACAAGAATAAGACAACTTGAAGCTTTGAATTTGTTTTAACTTGGAATCATTTTGTATCCAAAGCATCAACAGGTTTAGAAAGGTCACAAAATGTTTTTGATTTATTGAAATCAAGATTCTGAGAAGTGTAATTAGCCAAGATCCATGGAAAAATAGGATATTGCATTAGATCATTATAAGATCTCGTCTCTGCTTTATCAAGATGTTATTATCTTGCCATTTAGTAGAGACTTTAATGAGCCACTATGTCCTTATAGATTAGGATTTTAAAACTACAAGTACCTGACAAAATCTTAGATGATATACACTTGAAACATACAATGATGTAATTGATACAAGGAGCATTGTATGTGAAGGCTTTTACAAACAGTGACAGACTAAAACCAATATGAGTATACATCTTGATGTAGGAAGGTAATATCGCACTCTTGACCCATGAAGAGCTCTAATACACACAAAAAAAAAAGAGGATAGACAGAAACAAGTAAAATGGGAGATACATTCAAGTAACCTCTATGTGAAAATTATGCCAATAACCCTATAAAATATATCTTACAACTACAAATTGTTGATCTTCGTCATAAGAAAGTCGTGATGTAGCTCTATGATTTCCATCACTTGAACAAATCACACCCAAGTTACTTAGCAACTCATCCTCTAGCTATTTCTTCTGCAAGCATTCCAAAATAGACAACTCTTCTATGCCAAGTTCATGCACTTGCTTTGAGCGCTCTGATATGGATGATTTTATATAGTTTATTTCCTCTCTCACCTGTAACAAGTTATTTAGAACATGTTAATAGATTTATAAATAGGACAGATACAAAAATGTGAAGCATGGAAAGCACCATGGGGTTGGTGTTTTTTCATGCAATAGACTTTAGATACTATGGATGTAGGCGATGGATGCAGGTGATGGTATGTATGGGGCCTGGCTATCCAGCTACCCTTTTTATGGGGCTGGATAGCGAGTGCCAATCCATTCTGTGAGTTAATTCCAAAACAAATTTTCAATTTTTTATAATTGTACTTACTAGTCTTTCCAATTCTGTCCATTCTAGTTGAAAAATTCAAAGAAAAGTCTCTATCATTTTTTGTGAATCGGTTAAGGTAGGGTTGATTTCACTTGTCTATGGTCTGAGTTCATTGATTAGAAAATAATATGTAGTCTTGGGCATAAGGATAGACAAATATCATGTTTCAATCTCGTTAACTTCCATAGACAATTTAAATGCAATGTACCCAACCCGCAAAGGCATATGAAGGAAGCAGGGTATTTCCAAAACCCCATTGACAGTCATCACTTTGAATGCACCAAAACATACTCAAAATACATTTGAAAACCCATTCCAATTTTTATGAAATTTTTGCCATAGTTTCCCCTATAAAACCCTTTTTTCGAAAATTTCCCAAGCATATAACAACAATAGAGATTCAAATGGAAAGATTCAAATGAATATAGCTTTCTAGACATAAAGAAAATCATTTCAAATAGGAGTAGAAGAAGATTATTAAGAATTTAAGAGATTACGGGAGTTTCCAACCTCATTCTTGGCCAAGGCTTCAAATGTATAGGACTCACCAAATTCTCCATGAGAGATTATGAAATTTGAATAACCAGTAGACAGGCCCCAAACAGATCTTTTGAGTGTGCACCCACAAAATCATTCCCACAAAATCTTATGATCTCACCAATTCTTTTTTTGCAGCTGTAGGGTTTGGGAGGAAAATGACGAGTGTTTTTTCAAAAATGAACTCTTTTTCCAAATCTTAGATTTAGCACTCAATTTTGGTCAAAATACATTCACATTGCCTCCATTAATTCCATCCAAAATTAAAGTGAAATTTAGACTCAAAATTGTAATTTTACTTATAAAATTATGAAATTATATTACAATATAATTATTCATTATTATAATATTTAATTAATATGAAATATTATTAAATTATATAATTACTTTGTTATATTATAAGTTATAAATTACACAACTTAAGTTATTAAATTATACTGGACTTGCAAAATTAAATTATATTATACAACTTAAGTTATATTATATTATAGCCGGTATTGGCATGGTGTGATGGTTTATAGGTGGCATTGTTGTTCTTGCCACCAAGGTTCAAACCCCGTTGGGTGGTATTGTTGAATGGTTGTATTCTGGTTCATAGCTCCGGTCAAAAGCGTTTACCCCTTGAATAAAAAAAAAGTTATATTATATTATAACTTAAATTATACTTATATTGGACTTGCAAAATTAAATAATTTATCAATATTATAGTATATTTAAAATTTGTATACTTAATAATTTTTTCTTTATTTTATTTGTATCTATCTAGTTTGTCTATTTTCTTGTCTTATTTTTAATTTTTTTTGTATATTTCCTATTGTATAGCTTCTAAACAAAAAAATTAATTGCTAATTAAATTATATGATAGATCATGTACTAAAATGGAATACCTAAAATGTTCCACATTTAAAAAAAACCATTTACAACATAATAAATCAAAACCTACCATGAGGTAAATAGAATGAACTATGATCATATATGAAAACATAAAACAATATTAGCATATACATAATATCTTCCAACCAAGGAATATATTTTTGTTTCCAACAAAATTACAAAGAATGGCTACAGAAACTAAACATTGTGTCTTTATTGCAAGAAGCCAGTAATTACAACATCTCTAATCTCTAATCTTTTTTCTTCTTAACAATTTGTTCAATCCTTTCTCTCCCTTTATTCCTTTGGTCTAAGTGGACATTTATTGCCTTGACTTGTATTGTCTTTGAATTCATGGATTATGATCAAATTGGAAAGAAAAAAGAAGAGGAGTAATAGTCATTTATTTAGTTGTTTATTTAGTCATTCCAACTGATGACCAAATTAGTCATTTATTTAGTCATTCCAACCAATTACCAAATTGGTCATTTATTTAGTCATTTATCTTTGTGTTGCAAAATATTAGTAGAATTTTGGGTGAATTTTGGTCACATGACTAAAATTTTTGGTCACCTAGTCATTTATTTGCCATATTTCTACTAGTGGTAATAAAATTGTTATGTGTTTAGTAATGATTATTCAACTTTTCTTTTCATTTTCTCTAAGAACTTAAAACAATGTTTAATGTTTGTTAGGTCCTTTTGTGTGGACCTAAGAGTCACCGTGAGGTTGTTAAGCATTTTGGAAAGGAACCTGGTGTGCCACACAGCCACACCAAACCTTATGTGCCCTAGTTTTGAAAATATTGTTGTTTTTCTATTTTCCCTATTTGGGGATATTACATGCACACGGGTGTTGGATGGAAGAAAAACATGAAAGATGCTAAAAACATAATTTTCTGCCCCAATAAGCCTTACCCACTCAATGTAAAAAAACACACTACCATTTCAACCCTGTTTAGTAAATTGGAAGGATTTTATAGTGGATTTGAAGATTAATGGGAGTTGACCAAAATATAGCATGCAACACTTAAAGTGGATTTGTTGGCACTTGCACTTGTTCATCCTATTTCTCCCTCCATTTTTCAATTTCTAGCTGGCTGGATGCTTTGTGGGTGGCTTGGTATTTCAATTGATCCTTGCAATCATTATGCCTTCTGGATCGTAGCCCCAACTCTCTGCTCCTGCGCGTGCGGGATTCATAAGAGCCAAATAGACTAGTTCATTTTTATACTTTCAAAAGAGAATTTTATATTTCAAATTTCAAATACAATTTGGGTCCAATTATTTTCCTTCATTTTAATTATTATGTAAACTTGAAGCACAAAATGTCTACAAAACACTTTATTTGAACAGCTCCTAGAAGATATCAAGGGCCTAAAAATAATAATCTAATAATAATGCTACATTAGAAATTGATTTGACATTCTAGAATAATATGCACATTTCACTAAATTAATGTGTTATAATATTATTTGTCCATTTTAGTTGGCTTTTGATTAAAGAGTTTGATCTAACATCTAATATCATGCAACATTTCCTCTAAGAAAATGCATTTGGAAAGTACAAAGCTAAATTCCATAGCCTTTATTAATATCCTTGTTGTTTCTTTAAATATGGAAGCTTTGATTGAGGTATGGACATCCATCAAAGTATAACATATAGAGGTATTTTTTCCAAATGTTGAGGTTACAACTATCCTAGTCGTATTACCTACTTTCAGTGTTGTGCCAACATATCTAACATGAAACAAATCTAAAACTCTATATAAATAAATATATGTTAGAAATATCTAATTGTGAATTACATTTACTTTTCTTGTTTTTTCATAGTTGTTCTCTATAGGTTATACCATATAGTATGCTATGCGTAATAGTAATCTCTTTAGTTTGCATGAATAAACTTCTTCACAACTTAAATATAAGATAGATATAAATATGTAAATACATGCCAAGTCAATAAGAGTGGATGGTGCAAAGTATCTAGGTGGTAGATAAGGATATGATGATATGATTGAGTCTTTTCTTACGCCATGAAGGCTTTTAATAATTCATGATTTTGGGTCTATTTTAAAATGGATAGTTTAAACAAGATGTGCTCTTCATATATGAATTATGATCTTCAATGCATGCTTCACAAGTGGGACATTTTAGTGCTATAGGCAATTTATAACAAATGGGTGGCCCTACGAAACTCATGTAAAATATCTAAAAGTAACACTTATCTTTCTAATGTCAAGCCTTCTAAAAATAGTGTTTTATTAAACTATAAGTAGATTCTTGTCACCACTCTTCATTCCACATGAAATGCCAAATGTAGCAATTGCTTTGTTGCTTTTGTCAAGCTTCATTAACCAAGCTATTTAGTGGGTTGAATAAATTTGTGTTATGACCCTTGGTCTCTTTAAAATAATTAGACAAGATTAGGGAGAGGAAGGGGAGAAAACTAAACTCCTTCAAAATAGGGGTAGTTGTGGGTTTGTTGGTTTTCTTTGTGTACTATATACTTGGTTCCTATAGGATAAATAAGTCACTGTACAAATGAAAGATGTTTGATTATCTACCTAATATTGTTTTGTGTTTTTGAAATGGAAGAGATCTACAACTCTATAGAAATTTCTATATGCTAATGGTCAAATTATTAGACTATTTAGATCATTTTCTTAGTTGTGTATCCTAACTAATATAGAGTAAGCTTTTTCATTTTAATTGACTACTACATAATAGTTTATGTGTTGAAAGAATTGTTTCCATTCTTTGTAGTTTTTACATTGGAATACAAATCATATTTAATTTCAATATACTTCTTTCATAAAGATATTTGTTTGATTTTTCCTTGCTATTTTCATCTTAAAATTTAAAAAAATGTATTCTATAATATAGAATTATTTTCAAATTGGGACAAAAAGGATTCTAAGAGATATATTTAATCATAAATTTTACAATCATAAATATCATTTAATTTGTATGTTGTAACTTCAATACTTATAGTTAAAATAAAAATAACTTAAAGTTATATATACATATAGTTAAATTGGCAAAGTTGTTTGAGTTAATTACTAAATTTGATCTAAAAATGTTCAACACTTTAGATAAATTCAATTAGATATAGTTAAATTGGAGGTGTCATTTGAGTTAATAATTAAATAACGTAATAATCAATTAAAGCAAGGGACATAATTTTGGATGTGTTTGAATTTAATAAATTACAAATTAAAATAGACATAAATTACTTGAAATAAGTGCTTCATAACCCATCTAATCAAATCATAACCTATCAAAAAGGCAATAGGAATTTTCTAAAGAAAAGAACACTTGACCCAATCATAAGTGGATGGTCTTCGCAGAAAGGAGTGATCCACCTTAGCAATAGCAACTACCCCATCCAAAATTTGCTCACATTACACAAAGCCACAATGTTCCTTCAAGATAAGCCAATCAAATCCTACCTTATGTGTCCTAGTAATCAAATTGGAGATGATCCTAAAAATGACATTGCGAAGGGTGATTGGTCTAAAAAATCTAAACAACTTTGCAATTATTTCACTACTATGATCAATGTGTCATCTTTCATGAAATTTCCCAAGAAACTATTCATTATGATCATATGGAAATTTTTAGGAGAGCTACAATAGTTGTAACATCATGAATTAAAAACATTAAAAAGTACATCATGAATTAATGATGAATGGCATAAAAATTTAAAACATCATGAATTAATTATGTAACCATATAAGTCAAATATAATTCTATCAAGAAATCAATATCAAATAGATAATATAATCACATAACTCATACATTTCAATGTCATTGATCTTCTTCTTCATCCAACTCTTTGTCTGTATCATCCGATCCAAATTCGACATTGTAAGGATTGGTCATATCATCATCATCGTCATTGATATTACTTTCGATAATGTCATCATCCACACAGATATCATCTTCATGACCATTAACTCCTACATCATCATGATCTAGTTCCTCTTCTTCGACATCTTTGTCAGGCACATCATCTACATCATCTTCTAGTTCTTCGGTATCTTCTTCTTCGACCACATTATACTTTACCGACCTTATTCTTGGATCATGTCTAACAACAAATGACCAACCCGGTTTACCTGGAACCTTTGAGTAAAATACCTACTCACATTGACTTGGAAGAACATAGGGCTCATTTCCA